>WSTX01000038.1:0-30016 GCA_019633405.1 Tulasnella sp. 408 | reverse complement strand
GACGCTGAGATCCCCCCGCCACCTCTCAAACCTACGGAAGACAGCGATGTCGGTTCCGAGAGATCATTGTATGATCCGGTTCTTCAATGCTTTTACTTGCCGCCAAGGGTCATCACGATCAGCTCGGCTGAGAACGGCTCTCGAAACATCGACAAGGAGCGGATCGAGAGTGCTGGCGTCAAGGCCGAGTCCTTGACCGCTGATGCACCCGTCCCGTCCACTCGAGTCTCGGGCCCAGAGAACTGCAAGTTGGTCATCAGGGTAACGCCCCCAACGCCCCCGGTCACTATGAGACCAACGGTACGGCTCTTCTGCGGCCAGGTGTCTACATTCGCTAACTATTCGGATACTTTACTACCCCCAGCGCAACCAATCCATCCACGCTAGGAAGGTCGATCTCCAGAACTATCTGGTACCTCCCAATCCTCGCCGTTCAAGGTCGCGCACCAACTCCGACCATCCCGACTTCGACTCTGGAGAAACGGGCATGCTCGCTTTTACCCCTCCCCCGAATAACTATTCGAAACTAGGCAGGGATTTGGTAGAAGTAAGTACAGCCCAAAAGCATGGCTGTAAACACGCCGTTTAAGTTGCTAACGCTTCCTCGCTCCAGATCAGAAATGATGGCGTCACTGCGCCTGTTCGAAGTGATACGCTCTTCACACCTCGTCATTTGCGGACCGTTCAAACATTCGGATCCTCGGCCACCCTCGATCAATTGCATACCCCAGCTCAGATCAGGACCCTTCGCACCTCTGGTTTGACCGGAGATGACTTCCACGTCGTCGATGGAGAAGACGTGAGTGCTGATGCCGAGGCGGAGCCCTCGTCATTCGATGCACCCGCCTTCTTAACTTCAGTCTCCCGCCGCAAGCCGAGAAAGGCGAAAGGACTTGCAGGAGGCCTTGTACCCAGTCGATTCCACCAACACCCTCGCACCCTGAAATCACGCATCGCCTCATCACTCCGTGAATGGGGCAATGCCGCGTCGAGGTTGTTCACGGCTCAACATCCGGCAACCGTTGGAGCAACTCAGACCTTCAGGCCGTACTTCGATCCTTGGGAACAAGGATATATCCCACCTCGCGGACCATCTCCAGAGTGAGTCCATATCGCTAAGCTCATTCGTCGATGAAACTTATCGACCCCCTGCAGTCCTGCTGACCCGGGGTCGACTTCGGCTGTGCCCCGCCTAGCATCCAGAACGTCTACGTCAAAATATACTAAATAACGTGAGGTCAAACGTTGGAATCGCCGGACAGTGAATTGCCGTCTCACTCTTCTCGTTCCGCCCTTAGATTCATTCCTCTCGCATAATCACGATTCACCTGCAGCACGTCACGTCATCCCCCACATCCCCCGTATTATCACTGTCATAGATCATTTCACTCAAACTTTTTTATTCGCAATCCTTTCACATTAGACTCGCTCTTCACCCCGGTCCTCTCAAGATGTGAGTGCTGGGTCGAGGCAGGATCCTCGCCGACCGTTGCACCCATCCATTAATATACCCTGGCCAAATACCCCTTAGCGTTCTCATCCTTCACGAACTTTTACAACCTGTTCTCCCTTCAGTCTCGTGTTTCTATTCGTTTGTATCGTGTTGCCTTTGCTGGTCCAATGGTTGTTGTAAATTTGTAATAACAATCTGGAGGCCGGTAAGTACCCGCCGGTCTCCCCCCGGTCTTGATCAAGCGCGCAACCATTCGAAACTGCTGACCGATGTGTATTCTCATCAATAAGTATCTGAAACTGTGGATCACGTCCCCCAAACCCGACCTCAAAGGCGACAAAAGTTGAGTTCAGCCAGCCTCTTCCGAATGGGTGGGCCGTGAAAATTCCCATCGAGGTCCTTTTCCCTCATCGCTCTGTTGGGTTCGACCCTCTTCCCTCTTGCCCCTTGCCTACTTTGCGATGAGTTTTGAAGCTCGCATCCAGGACTAGGCAGCCGCATGTGCGAGTTCCCATCGTGGATAAAATGGTTAAAAAACCACATCGAACGAGAAAGCTCTACACCCATTTGATACCGTGCTTTGTTGAATTCTAATCCTCCACTGTATTTTCATACTTTGGCCGTACAGTGAGTGCTTTCGCTGGCTTTCCTGGATGCAGTATGTCGAGGCATGGCCAACGTTTTGTAGTCCGTATTCGCCTAACCGTACAGAATCTAAAATTGGGGAAGGGCGCGTAGCTATTACAGCTGTTTGCGATTTGGTTGGCACAAACAAAATCTTACGTAATTTTCTACTGTTTTTCCTCCCGACGTCGGGGATCGATTTCTCCGCAACTACCAGGGCTGCAACTTTCAAATCTGGTGGACAGCTTCCAAAGATACGTACGCAAGTGCCCAGAGCATTGCTGTGCACTAAATCACAACTTGAAAAGGAAGTGCGCCTCCCGCCTGTATCGCCAGATCCGCGATCCGTAGCTTCTCCATGCGACGCGTTCCCGTTGTGCCATGCCCATCAACATCTTCGATAAAGGTCTCCTGAAGGCCCTAGGCTGTTAAAGTAGGTAATTTGTACGTGTATTGGTTGGCGACAGCGAACATCGACATTGGAACTGACGCCATGCAACGCCATATTCCCCCCTTACTCACCATCTGGCCGTCAAAGCCTGTGATTTCTCTCCTAACTGAATCAACTGTGCGCTCTAACGCTAGCGCGACCGACCGAGAGTGCTGACAAGGCGTCGAAAATGGAGCGTAGGAACACCAGTGGCCGCAATTCGAGCCCAAATGTGATGGACTGGACATCTGATATTGGTGAGTATAAAGCTACAGGTTTGAAGGCGCCACAACATGCTGTTGTATTGATTACCACCCAGCAAGGCTGAGGGCCAGTTGCACGTCCTTTGTTCATGTGGTTGGAGCCGTGGTGGGCAGGAACAGGAGAGGGGTACGGCGGGTGAGTCCTCACCAAAGCCCTGCTGCCACCACAACCGCACCGACATCTCAACACACAATGCAACATGTTATAAAGTGATAAAAATATACCATTTGGTCAATACAGTAGCAGTAATCCGTCTCGCGGTGCTCTACCAGGTAAAACTCGGCGAAACCTTCTACAGCAAAGCTACACTCGCAAATCAAGTTTTGACATCTGCATTTGGAGTCTTTGGACATGCGTGCCAAGTCTCAGGTGAATTGGTGGTGAATTGGTGGTGAATTCAGCGAGTTATGCATCGCGCACGTCAAACTGAACAAACAGTCGAAAATTACGTAAGGTTTTTGTTTGTGCCAACCAAATCGCAAACAGCTGTAATTGGTTGTGCTCCCTTCTTGCGGGCGCCACCGCCTCTCCGGAACACACGGACCGCAAAAATGTCCTTACGGCCTATACAATATTGCACTCACACATCTGCGATGGTTGAAGGGCTGGTGGCTGCGGGAATTCTTAATCTTCTATAGAAGACCAGCTCTAGGTGACTCAATTCTAAACAATCAGTATCGTCGAGAGCTCTCAAAGACTCGGTGTCCGTCCAGAGCAGCCTTTAGAGGCGAGAAGTTGAATGTAGAGCGCAGAAAAATTATGCCGTACGGGCTTAGCAGTCGCTGTAGTCACTCGAAGTGATTTTCAATCGAACAGATTGGGTTGCATTCGATATCTTTAAGGGGGCTCGTATTATACATTTGAAGCCTAACCTTCCGATACAGACCTGAGGAAATAAGAGATTAGCATACTCAGAGGCTGCATATTACACGTATTCTTACTTCGACCCGTGATTATCGGAGAGTGCATTGAGATCGAGTATTCCTATCTCTCCTTTTGGAAGACCGACAATTAAATGAGATCCCTTCCAAACAGCGGGAGCCCTCCCACTTATGAAGCGCCACGCGGGAGGGAGCCAACACAGGAACTCTCTAAAGTCTCTCCCCCGTTTGTAAAGATTTCCTATCTGATCGTGCACCAGAAAGAGGGCTTCGTAGCCTTTTGGGGTTTCAGTGATCTGGAAGACCTGCGAACTCTCAACATATTCAGTCATTTTGGATGTGTCCTTAATGGTAACAAGGTATGAAGGGGTCGTGGACTCATCCGGCCACCCGATCAGAAGTAACTGTGACCCGTCGGGGACTACTCCGCTTAGCGTGTGGTTGGTTCGGAATTCGATATTTGGCTCCCATTTTGAAGAAGTTTGACTGTCAGTGCCACTCATCACGTCAAATATGTCATAACCAGCTTTATGTCCAATCACTAACGATGTGCCGTTGGGCAAGAAAGCCATTCCCTCGACCCGTACTGCTAGGTCGAGCTCCAAAACCTTCTGCCTATGATGAATATCCAGCACCTCAATAGATGCATGATCGCCGTACGACCACTCGGGAAGCGTGACTGCAACGAGCTTGCTGTCCTCGGAAATGGCAGCAAACATACTAGCCCATGGGCACGGGCTTGCGAAGTGGCTACCCGAGTGCCGCCACAGGTAAACACACTGCAGTGATTTCGTTTCGTAGAGAGCCCACCCTATGTGTTCATCGCTGCTGAATGTTGCACATACAAAATAGAACCCGTCTGATGATACGATGAGAGGAGGACCCAGGCCTTGAACGTCGAGTTCTAAACGGGTTTGGGCAGCAATATTCCAGAGGAGAACGGCTGTCTGCCCTGAATACATGCTAATCACGTCCTTTCCACTGCGAGAAGCCGAAACGCTTGTGCAAGCGTACCTGTCTATTTTAGAAGCGTCTGGGTTGCTTCTAGAGAGTGCAGAACCAATATCCCAAGTACGTAGGGCGCCATGATTGTCTATAGATGCTACAGTCATCTCCGTCGGGGAGAATGCAGCGTGGGTGCCAACAAAAGTATAATCATCGACCTCGGCCAGAAGAGTCGCGCTCTCGATGTCCCAGATTTGCATGGGCAATTCCGTGCTTACTATTGCCATTCTTTTCCTTTCTTTGCATATTGCAGCAACTCTTGCGTAATCAGGGAATGATATTTCCTTGATCTCCCGCCCTGTTTTGCTATCCCAGACCGAGACAAGTGTAGAGAAGCCGGGCCCTAATGGGTGGGCGTTAAGAATGAATAGCACTCTGTGGTTATCAAGTAGAAATGCCTGATCTAAGATACAGCCATTTTCTCCATATTCTTTCCAGGGTATGAGTGCTTCCATCGGGGTGAGGATACCGTCTTCATAAGTCCAAATCTCCCCTTCATCAAGATCTTTAATTCCTAGCACCGAGGCATGGCGAGATACTGAAATTGTCACAGGACTTTCGAAAGGCAGTTTGTATGCTTGAATCAAGTTCCCTGTCACCGAGTTCCAGCGATGAAGTATCCCATTTTCGGACCAGGACAGGAGCTCCGGAGAATCCGGTAAAAATACAATACAGGTGTCAGGGGGGAAATCGCCAGGACCTCCGAGACGCGAGATGGAACATCCAACAATCGCATCCCATATATGGAGTTGTATTTCTTCCTCGCCTTTCATTGATGAAGCAATCCGAGTCCCGTCTGCGGATATGTCAAGGCTGAAAGCTGATACTTGTGTATCCTGTTCATACATCGAAATAATTTCTGCTCCAGTCGAGCTACTCCACACGGAAATTCTTCCGCCGTCATCCCCCGTTGCAATACGTTGCCCGTCGGGAAAGAATGCCAAGGCCAGGAACTTTCTTTGTGTATGTATAGTGAGCAAATTGGTATCCCACTGCGCTGGCTGCCCACGAAGGACATACGGCACATCGAGTTGAGACGCATATTGCTTTGTAAACGAACAGACCGGGGCAAATGAAAGTATTGTTGTATACAAATGCCCAGCGGATAGGCTAAGAGGTGATTGATATTGTAGCAGAACTCGGTACGTGTCGTGGATAAGATCAGCTGTGATCTGTTTTATGGTAGAGTTTTTCTGGTAGACAAGGGTGTGAGTAAAGTTTATCAGAAGAAATCGTGACCTACTCACCCTGCACCACGATTCCAAAAGTTGGACGGAATTGATGGCAACGTCAATATCGCCTAATAAGCTCATCATTTCGAGCCACTTCAGTATGTTCAACTCGCAAAATGAGTCTAAAAGCTGCTCCAGACTTTTGTCTCCGGCTGCACATAGTGCAATGTGAGAGCAGAAGAACCGGCACGAATAACGCAGGTGATGTGGCGCCGCCCCGTCCAAGCGTAATTGTAGATCCGCGACGTTCGAGTTAAGTGTCCAGGGGTTTCCGATGGAGCATGGATCCCTCTTAAGTAAGTCATGCATGGTTTTCAGACACAGCTTCGCCAGTCGCCCGTGGCCATCGGTGGTTGTGATGAAAAACGATCCCGAGTCACGGCCTTTGGTGGTAATGAAGTCGTAAAACGACGGATGGAAGAAGCGAATTGGTACAGCGGAGTCTACTTGGGCGGGGATGACAAGAAGGGACCGCATATCTTGGATTGAAGTAATTACGTCGTCTGGGTGGAGCGAAAGTAATCCGGCTAGAGAGGTGGGGGATAGAGGGTCAAGGAGAAGAACAATGGTTTCAAGAACCAGACGGAAAATCTCCTTCGCGTTGAGCAAAGTCTCCTCCAGATCACTCTCAGCGGTTTCGAGTACATGAAAGTACAATGCGTCCAGCTGCGCGAAGGCAGATGTCCTCATACTCGGGTCTGGTTTGAGAAGTTGCTCGAGGCGATGTTGCAGTAAGCGCCCGCTCTTGGCTCCTCGGATGAAGTTGACGGTCGTGGACGCAAAAATGAAAAGATTGTCACTGCTTGATGCGAGAGCGCTGATCTCCGCAACGGTTGGCCATGGCTGTGCGACACCGTGGAGAGTGGCGAGGTCAGCCAGGCGTCCGGTGAGGAAAAGCTGAATGTCAGCTTTTACCAAAGATTTCTCAATATCGTGCAGTACAAATGACTGTGAGATGGACCCAAGCGACGAGTAATTGAACTGATCGTGAATGTGCAGCTCCGGCCGACTCGTAATCAGAACTTTAACCATGATGCCGACTTGACTGGAGATTTTCGGCAGGCCGAGCGCCCATCGCGACAAAATCTCAATGGCTCCACTTGATGGGCTACACTCATCCAGTGCATCAAGAACAAACAGGATAGTCTTGGATGTTCCCTCGAACTTCCCAAGAGGACCTAAAATGAGCTGTTCAAATTGCTTTTGCATCACCGCATGCCCGATATCAGCGTCTTGCTCCAGAGCCTGAATGATCGGTCCTCGAAGAGAGTTATCGAATCCCGCCAATTGAAACGCGATTGTTGAGTACACGAGGTGAGGGTTTCGGCGATCAGCCTCGTCCCTCGAGAAAAAGAAGCTCGCGCCAAGCTGATGCTTCTGATCCTCTTGCTCTGCAATCGTATGAGCGATGGTAGACTTTCCGATCCCAGCCATACCGCTAAGCCAAAAGATGGGTGGGGCACCAGGGTCGTCGATCCACGCGGAAATTTCCTGTAAGATGCTCTCGCGAGTTCCCTGAAAACATGGGTTAGCTCCAACGCGTGAAGCGGAATCGTGGCGTGCTTGTGCTCGAGGAAGCTTGTCAATGACGAGTGTTTGCGCTAAAGAGACAGATATTTAATAACGCGCTTCCCAATACCCGTGACAGAAAGGTATCGGAGGAACTCACCAAGGCGTTTGGCCGCTCGAGCTTCCATCTCAGCCCCTATCGAACCTCGGCCCTGTCGGATTCGACGATTGATCAGGTCAGTGAGCACAAGGTATCTGACTTTGAAAAGACTGGTGGCGTACGGTGAATGCCATTACGATCCTGTCTAAATCTCGGTTTAATTCCTGAATCGCCCCAAGGTCATCTTGGAAACTGAAAAACTTCTTGGGCTTCTCGCGGGACAGCATGGTATCCGCGCGTTCGGTCAGGCCCGCTAAGTCACTATCCAGGGGAGGCTTTGAGCAGGAGCAAGTGCTTCGTATCAAATCTGACGTACTTTGCTAACACCCCCAGGCGTTTTTGAAGGCCATCGTCTATAAACTCTGGTTGCTTGGAGATTGCTCCTTTGAGCGGCAAAGTTACGTTGTCGTTCAAACGCACGATAGCCGCATTGAATGCCTTGATCGATTCTTCGTTTGCCTTCATACTCTAGAATTGGTTCAGAAGGTTAACCTCGACCTGCGTGAATGAGACATCCCTCATTACTTGATATACGGTCAGGACTCTTAATAGGCCTCCAATAGCTGCCTCCAAACCAGGAACTGGAAGCCCGACAACAGATTCCTTTGCTATACCGAGTGTTGTTTGAGTGGCACTCAATAATGTATCCCACCCAGTCGATCTCTGGCCGGAGTTTCCAGCGTTCGGGCTTGGAGATTGCCCGCCAGTGGAGCCTGGTTGAATTTTGTCTTTGAGTTTCTTGAACATTTTATAACCTCTGAGCTTGCTAATTAATCGACTTGAGTGTTGTGGTGATGGTGGGGTTAGGCCTCAGAAATCGATCGCCGACACGAGGCAGTTGTAGATCCTGTGCAAACGTTCACAAACGTTCCACACCATCCCCGCACACACAGGTCCCGTCTGCCCATAAAAGTCTCCCCTCCGCTCATCTGGACTGCTTATATAATAACATCAACATCTACCACGATGTATACTCGTGGGCTCTCTTTTCGAATCGGCCAAACGTAACTCAGTGGCCAGAGCGAGCGAGGAAACGGTGCCTGTACGCCGTAAAGCAAGTTATGTAAGGAAACTAGAGAGGAAGAAAAGTCGGCAACAGCTATTTTACCTTCAGGTGAATTGTCACGTTATTTGTTACATTGTTGTCGCTAGACTTTTTTCTTGAAGCTTTGCTTTCAGGGGTCGAACGTCACGTGCGCGAGTTGAGATTGTAGGCCCAGGATAGCGCTCCCGTCTGCGAAGCCCGTAGTCTCGGGTTTGGGAGAGATAGAAGCAGAGCCTAAAAGTATGGAGCGATTGTGACCATTGTCACAGAGGGGGCTGTAGGTTCTTCTGAAAATAATGAGGGGTAAATGAGCCAACGGCGGTGGCGTGTGAACGGGCGCGGTTGAGGTCCGCCCGCATTGCAATTTCGATTGGACGAGCGCCAATCCCCCTCCAACTCCTTTGCTCTCTCTCATTCGGGCTCATTGCATGCCCTTGTATCTCATGTTCCGCCTTCCGGCCATCGTCAACTTTCAACACACCCAACCCAACACCCCGAAAGCGATATCTCGCCACGCTGGCTCGCCTTTCAACGTCCGTTCAAGTCGTATAGCCACTTTGGAGCTTTTTCCTCATCGTCCATCGAGGGGAATGTAGACCCAGGTACATTCACCCCTTGCAACTACATGCTGCTCAACTTGACTGCGTACACCTTCACCAGTCTACTTGTAGATGCGGCAAGAGCCAGCACCGTCGGTGATTCTGCGACTGGACTATGGCCACGGCAAACTCCTCCCCTGTGTCGTCGGTGTCGGCCTCTACGTGGCTCGGGCAAGCCGGCATGATCCGATTATCCGAACCTTATGAAGGCACAATCTGAGGATGCGGGTGAGGCAGCGACATCATTCCTGCGTTCGTCAACCAAACTAATCAACCCCCCCCCCCGGTTCCAGCCTACCACTTCCGACGCCCTCGAGACTTCCTTCTCCGAAACGATCGCCAACCCCTGCTACAGATCTGCCATTCGCATAACTAACTAGCAAGCAGGCATTTCTGGTATGTCGTATAGCCCTGCCCGGGCGGTCTCTTTTCTAATCGTCGGTTCTTTCGTCATTCGCCCAACCAAAGTTTACTTGCGACCAGCGACTCAGCGCTCTCCATCCTCTGCCGCCCTCCGAGCTACTTGCTCTGCTCGTTTACCGTCGCCCACCGTCCTTCAAGCCGCCGCCTTCATTCCAACTATTGGTCACTGCATGGCGCCCATCACCAGGTCTCAAACCTCGCCCTGCCGCGGTTGAAACCTTGAGCGATCTATCCATGGCAGATAGGACCTCGTCAAAGCCTCCGCTAGGCATGCCGCTGCGGGCCTTGTGACTTAACTTCCATGGCGCCTTTTACTCCTCGGTCTTGGGCGGATGCCAACATTGGAACAGGGCGTAGAGCTATCGGCTAGTACGCAGGATACGCCCTCTTCTTGCGGCCGCCATCGCCCTTCGCGCCAAGGTAGGAACGTCCTACTTCTTTGCTTTCGGGTGTAGCACTCAATTTCTCATTGCGCGTTATAGTGTTGCGCAAGCAGTCAACATCATCGCCGCGATTCGTTCGTATCTGCAAAGAGTTTCGCCCACGTCAACCCAACCCCATCTGCACTTTCCCGACGCTGACTGGTTATCGGGCGAGCAATAGCACACGTGGACCACTTGTTTCCATCCCTTCCACATCCTTCCTTATTCTCCAAGATCGCCCTCAGTCTTCGGTAGCATCTCTGGTCCCTCATTTGTCCTTGCGGCTCCCAGTCCTGGATATCAGGATACTGATTCCAATGCCGGAAACCAGTTGCTGCAATACATCAAGCTTCCATTACCCCGCCAAGGTTTCAACAGTAGACGTCTTTCGTGGCTCTGCTGGCAATGCGAAAGACCTCTCACCTCTCGTCAAGCTCTTTAACGTCCTCGCTCCAAGCGCTCCGATATCTCTCCGTCGAGATCGTCCCTCACAGAAATGCCACTCCTCACCGTTGCCGCCACGCAAGTGGCAAAGTCACCTCCCTCAGGTTCAGCTACCATACCTGTCTCAGCTACCATAACCGCCGCGGCCACTCTAACAGTCTGCGACACCTCCCAGCCCTCGTTAATCTTCAACGTCATTGTTCCACGGTCCCCATGAGGCTCTCGCTCCAATAACCCGCCCCCCCCCCCCTTCGGAGATCGCTATTCACGGGACAGCCCTTCCCTCCTCGTCACCGTTAACGGCACACCGGCAGCAGACGGCAAGCTGCAAAACCTCAATGAGGCGTCTTCGCGAGAATATTGAAGAGGAGGCAGCAGTGACCGCAGTCTAACGCGTCGTTCAACCATTCACCGTCGACGCCCTCCTCGCAGCAAGTCATATCGACCTTGGCACGATGGCAGCACTTCATTCTATAACTCGCCCCCCGTATCATCGTCCCAAGTTTTCCGCCCATGACCATCCTTTGATTTGTTGCCTTCTGACGTCAGCGACGGCGGACCGTAAACATGCCCAAACACTCGACACTCTTACTTTCCTCAGACTACTCTCTCTTCCACGTCCTCCTCTCTTCCTCGAGCTCCCTTCGAGTACCAATATCTTCCCCTTTCCACTGCGGGACGAACGAACGCTCGCTTCTGCCCTACCCTCTGCTCGCCGTTCCCCTTCTACGTCGTCTGGCCCATCGCCCTCTGGACCTCGACCCGGTTTCGATCTGGTCCAACCACTCCCCTCTGCCCACACCCCATTCTTCCATCGCTTCCACCTGCGCTGCTTCCCTGCTCGTACAATCATGACACTTTCGGGTCTTTGGACTCGAAAATCCTCTCCGAAGGAGAAAAGGCAGGAGCCTTCACCGCCGAGCCACGTCTCCAAGACCCGCTGGATTCATTTGAAGTCCAGCCTTCCTCACCGGAGAGGCAAAAAAACCACAGACCCCGCGACTCCTCGAGATGCGAAAGTGTTCGCCGAGGTGAGTCCCGCTGAAGGTTTCTCCCAATCTGGACTGCTTCTGACCGTGCTCCCACTAGACCCCGACTCACCAGACTAAACGTCACTTGCTCCTTCAATTCATCTCGCCCCGTCCATCTGTACGTCCCTTCTTCAGCCAGCCCAACATTCACCTGTTGATGCACTACGAACTCAGGTCCACCCCCGTAGTCAACTCACCACGTCAAGTCCCTCCCGGGTATGATTCGATCTGTATCCAACCCAAACAATCACTGATCTTCGGATACTGCTTTTTTTCTTCAGGAAAATGCACTTGCTCCTACTCAAGTGGTATACTCCAGTAGTTACCGTCAGGTGTCGGAGGATAGTCCGTTCATGCTACTATCTGAATGTGAACATCGTTCCTCTGCTCCTACGAGAGCTGACGTGTTCGGCGCGGTTTCCTCCGCCGACTGTCACGATCGAACTCTAGACGTCGAAGAAAACGATGGTGAAAACGTTGAGGCTCCGTCCTCGCAGCAACTGCCGCTCGTTCCTTCTCCGGATACCGTCGAGGTCGTCGAGCCGTCCGAGATCAATCCCATCAGGGAGCTAAGCTCTGCCTTTCCTCCTGAGTCATTGGATTCCTCGACCCTGTACGGACATGGTCTGGCGAGTGAGTACCTGAACGCGGCGGTGATCACCCAGGCTCGACGGTACCGTCTGCGAGCACAAACGCGTCGAGCCCGCCTCGTCGCGCAAGACCTTGCCGACTCCGACTTTCCTCTCCAAACCCTCAACGTTCTCGGCTTCTCTGGCCCAGCCGAGACAAGCTTTGTCGCTGCTGACGCGAGTGCTGGCGGATCACTATCCGCTGTTGCACCCGTCCCATCCGACACTGCTTTATCTGAGGTACCTTCCGAGTCGGTCGTCCAGAGTGCTCCCCTTGCCCTCGAAACCACAGCTCAACCTCTGGAGGTACGACTTTCTCATCAGGATTGAGCGAGCGCACGTTTACTGACCACTTGCACCGTTCATTGCCCACAGCTTGATGCATCTTCCAACACCGAGACGAACAACTTTCACCCGACACCGCGAGATAGTCTGGCTTCTTCGTCCTCGCACTCACTCTTCGAATACGACCAATCTATTTCCGATTCTCCAAAGGCTGTTGAGCACCCGCCATTCCTCAAGCCTGCCGAAGATAGAGATGTCGATCCTGAGAGATCACTGTACGACCCTGTGCTGCAATGCTTCTCTCTGCCAAAGGTCAGCACCCTCGGCCTGACAAGTTCGGCCGGGAATGATGCTCGAAACGTTGACAAAGAGCGGATCGAGAGTGCTAGGGTCAAGGAGAGATCCTTGGCCGCCGTTGCACCCGCCCCGCTCACCATGGTTTCGCGCTCGGAGAACTGCAAGCTGGTCATCACAGTCACGCCTCCGACTCCTCCGGGCACGATGAGACCCCTGGTACGGCTCTCCTCGACCAAGTTCTCACACTTGCTAATTATTCGGACACTTTTTTTGTTTTAAATTTTCAGCGTGACCCAGCTCTCAATGATGGAATGATCGACCCCCACAACTCCCATCTGGTACTTCCCAACCCCCGACCCTCGAAATCGTCCCGCAGATCCGACCATCCCGGTTTCGCCTCGGAGCCAACTACCACTCGTTCGGCGGACCATCATTCTCCGCCGCTCAGGATTGACCGGGATGAAGAGGTTGGCCCGCAGCACCAGACAAAAATTCGGGCTTCGAACTATACGGTCTCAACAGTAGTCAGGGGTTCGGCGGAAGTGAGTGCAATCCGAGAGCTTAGTCGTGTATACACCCCTTAATTGGTTAACTTTACACCTCTGCAGAGAGAAAATGATGCTTTCACTGCGCCTGTGGGAAGTGAAACCCTGTTCAAATCTCCACACTTCCGAACCGTTCAAACGTTCGGGTCCTCGGTCACCCTCGTCGACCAATTTCCTCCGTTTGCAACGACCAACATGATTCGCAATTCTGGTTCGCCCGGATACGACTTCCGGGTCGTCGGTGGAGAGAGTAAGAGTGCTGCTGACGAGGCTGAGCCTTCGTCATTCGTTGCACCTATCCTCCCAACTCCAGTCGCCCGCAGGAAACCCAGAAAAGCGAAAGGATCTCCGGAAGAGCTTGTTCGCGGTCACTTCTATCAACGCTCTCGCATACTCAAATCGCGCATCGTCTCATCACTCCGTGAATGGGGCAACGCGGTGTCGAGGTTGTTGACCGCCCAACGTCCCGCAAAAGTTGGGGAAAACCAAACTTTCAGCCCGTACTTCGATCCATGGGAGGGATTCGTCCCACCCCGAGGACCAAGTCCAGAGTACGTCCACATTATTCAGCTCGATTTTCGATGAAAACTTACTCACCCTCTGCAGTCTCATTCAACCTGGAGTTAACTTCCCCCCTCCCCAGCCCAGAATCGAGAATGTTTACGTCAAACTAGACATATAATGTGCAGTCAAACCTTCAACTCCTCCGAAGATTATCTGTCAACTGACTTCTCCGTGCCCCTCCCTTAGATTCCATTCCACTCGCATTTCCAATCACCTACAGCACGCCATCGCCGTCATTCTCCTGCCATCATCAATGTCGTAGAATCATCCAACCCTGCCTTTTTATTCCTAATCCCTCTTCGTTACGTTCACTCTCAACTCCGGACCTCAAGGAGGATGTGAGTGCTGGGTCGAGGCAGTTCCTCGTCGACCGTTGCACCCATCCGCTCATATACCCGGATCCGAATACCCCTTCTTTCTCATCCTTCACGAACCTTCACAACCTGTACTACAGTTAATTTTGTTTCTTCTTATCGCTCTGTATTGTGTCATCAATTGGCTTTTTTGTAAATTTTGTAGTAAACCTCGGAGTCCGAAAATTCTCAGCCGGTCTCCCCCCTCTTCTTACCGAGCGCGGACACATTAAGCACCGCTGGGTCATGTATCTTCACACCAAATCAATTTTTTGAGCCCGTCACCTCGGAAACCAACTAATCTCCAGGTAGAGGAGGGTGGCTTGGTCGTACTCACTTCGGTTTCGATGTAAATCTGCAAGACTTCGTAAAGTGTCGACTCTGCTTCCTCCGTGATCATGCAGACTTGAAATAAGCATGTTTTTTGTCGTGCGAACCTAAGTACGACTCTCCAAGCACCCGAGTGAAGAATTGAAACCCCCCTCTCATGTTCACCCCGAGATTGGTATAGATGTCCTAACTTTCTTGGCCGGTCCCTAGTGATGGTTCTGCCGGGCCTGTGAGCATCTGCGGCGGGGCAGGTACGTCGGCTCGCGGACATAGCGTAGTGAGCCCGCATGAATCCCGTTGTTCCAAACTCTCATCCCTTTACCATTACCCATTGTTCCCAACCACTCAACACACAACATGATCGTCTTATCGCTGGTGTTCTTTAACCCAACAACCATCTCCTGACGAATACCAGCCGGTGAGGGGGTGCTTTAGGTGTACTCTCTCTCACTCTCAGCCCGGTCGCACCTGGATCCCGCACGGTGGCAAGCCCGAGGCGCCGGCTTCCCCACTCCGATACACGTTGGGGGATGCCTTAAAATACGATCACTTGTACGACGACATTATATTAACTCATATTTATTTCCTTCAAACAAACCACGCAGCTACCCAGAGTGACCGATCATGCCTCGGAGCAAACATCGGCTAATCAACAAGATGTAAATTGTGTTTCAATCCTTAGAAACGAAACTTCTCACCATCTTCTTAATGGACTCTCGACACTCATCAGCCGTTGGTCTTTCGGAGGGATCACTCTTCCAACACATATTCATAAGGGAGCAAAGCTCCTCGATCAACGACAGGCTGGCGTTATCGGTGAGTGATGGAAGCTTTCCCTCGAGGACGCGTTCGACAACAATTACATCTGATCGGGTATCCTGGAACGGAAGCGAGTTGGTCATAACCTATTTTCAAGCAGTTTTGTGAGCTGCCGATTGTGTTGGAAGCAACAGTCTTACACACCTCATAGGCTATCCAGCCCAATGCCCAGATATCAGCCCAAAGGCTAAGCTGGTCTTCAGATAGCAGCTCTGGAGCCGCCCACCGAAGAGTATACTTATTCCCCGTCAGGGTTATAGTATTGCTCGAGGTGCAGAAGGTTGCGTTAAGCGATTGTGCTGAAGGAGCTTGACTTCTGGCCTGCTGGATCTGGGTTTTGGGAGCACGAGGTGGGAGATAACGAGAGGAGCCAAAGTCTGTGATTGCAGCGCAGCAGTAGAGGTCGACCAACACATTGAACTGCAGTATTTAGGAGTCAGTCTCTGGTGTTCAGCTCCTCTCGCTGCTGAAACGTGCCGATTTAAGGTCACCGTGGCATATGGGTGGATCTCGGCTGTGGAGGTATGCCAATCCCTGCGCCACATCGTTAATCTGGAACGCGGCGTCTCAGAGCCTGAATTTAGCCAAACCTTATTGATCTCACCAGAGAGATTCTTTCAGGAATTTTCCAATCCACTAAGGCAACAAAGTACTGCAAGTTGCCATAGTGGGCCCAAGGAAATACAAGCCAAATTATGCTATTTGATACGTCTTCAACGAATCCTTTGAAGGCGACGATGTTTGGGTGCCAAATCCCCGCTAGAAATTCGGCTTCCCTGATTGCTAACTAAATAAAACTGAGCGGTTTATGAAACTTCTGCGCGGTTCACCGGCGCATCCTTACCCCTAGTGCTCGCTCGAGATCCGTATCATCCGCTATCCTTGTTTTCTTTATTGCTAGGTCCTGTAGGATTGCATGTCAATGCCTGACTCGAAGAGGAGAAGGAATGAAATACCACGAACCTCCCAAGGCCTAAAGGCCTTTGAAACTGTCGCGTGTCCTCCATAAAACTCTTGACTGTCATCCAGGAACGTGATTGAGGCGGGATCAATCCTCCAGCGTGTGAGCTTCCTGATTCTGGCCTTCTACGAGCAAGCGATGTCAACGTCGAAACGGTGAATATCAGTGTCCAAAGCTCGAACTCGACGCACTAGTTTGGCGCTTGGTTCGAATGCACCCGAGGAATCACCCGGACCGTACCGAACTGGATGAGTGAAGTCGGCGTCAGCATGGTGGCTTTCGTCTTCCATCAGCCGAGCCGCTTGAACTGGATGAGAAGCCATATGCGTTTAGTTTGAGAGCAAATTTCTCGGCTGGGGAAACGACACGGAAGGCGTGTCTACGAAGGACGCGGCGGTAGCGGCTGGAAGGGGGAGTTGGGTTGGAACGTCAGACGGCCGTCCTAGGGGCAAGAATAAAGTATCCCTCGTCTCGTGTTGTCCTAAAGCAAAGGACACGAGATCGCCGTCTGCCAAAGCTCCGTTGCACGCTTCAAGCAATCAGGATGACGGCTTATCGCCCGCGCCACATTCTACAAGATATGTACGTTTGTTTTTGCCCGACAGGAAAGCTCCCACAATTTTCATTTCCGTTCGAGTTTGCGGAGCGAAGGAGGGGTGAAGCAAGGGATCTACTCTTATGGCTGCAGACAACCTAAGTCGAGGCTCAGTCTTTCGTCAAGTTGCCGAAGCGCGGGCATGTCTTTGGGCGTTCTCCGCCGATCCGAAGGTTCTGAGACTGAAGTCCTGCGACACTTGATGTTGAGCCTCCCGGTGTTGCCAAAGTTGGACGCGTAGATGGAAACGCGGTTACCCTTGGAATGCTCAGCGCTATTCAAGAACCATGACCATATTCGCCAAGCTAGGTTAGTCGTCGTGAGGTCGCCTTGAGAGCTCGAGAGCTCAAAATTCCCAAACGATTGAGAGTTCGAATGAATTTCTCGCCTTGTCGGTCCTAGAGACTCATGGAGGAGACTTCACGGAGGACGTAGGTTGCTGTGAATTCCCCTTCGCAACGTCGCCGGCCCACGCGACGAGCCAAGCACGTGATAATTCATTTCCGTCCCCCGTCCCAATGCATCAGCACAGGACCCCGGACGCCGCTGCAGATGTTACCGTGAACGGGTCTCGGCGAGAAAATCCAAAAATTGACCAAAAATGGTTAACCTACGCTACCCCTCACCCGTTCAGATGCAGTTATCTGAATTTTAAGGCTCGATTTTCGTGAGGATTATCCTAAATTTCGTTCGGTCTTGTCGGCAACACCCCCCCCCCCTTGGTGGTCTTTGTTGGGGACACTGGTGCATCAGCACAAGTTGAACTCTCGTGCGGATGTTAATCCTTCCATTCGTACGGCTATAAGTAGGTAGTTGTATATATGTTCCGCCTCGGCTATTATCTGACGTTTCGGCGTCAATCCACATTTACAGGAACAAACTCGAAGATATATAAATTTACGGTAACATTTGCAGCAGCGTCTGGGGTCCTGTGCGGGCGCTCCTACAAGTCCTCAGAACTAGCAGCGTGGATTTAAATACTCATATCTCCCTCGTACACGTGTCATCAGCCCTCAGTACGAACTGGGCTAAGTCGTACATACCTGGTCGCCGTCCAGTCAATTCTGTCCAAGAGCTATAACTGGGCCGAAAGAGCGGATGTCATTGCCTAGGAAAGGCACCTTGAGAGTTATTTCCAAGCTATCCGGGTTAGATCAGTTTTCCTGAGCGATTATCAGTATGAGGGAAATATTTGCCGTGCATGTGCTAGGTGTGACCGAATAAAGTAGGGTGTCCTTGGTATTTCCGCCGATCTGCTTTTGATTGTGCGAAGCTTGAATGGCTATCGATCGCAAATCGTGGCGCTATGAGATCTTGAGAAACTCGCGACAATTCTGGAGTGGGAATATCTTCAGTGGATCTGGAGGTCCGTATGCTACCCTATGCTCAATCAGCGGTTACAATAAGTATGTTGCAGAGGTGGAGGGACGCTGAAACGGTGTATGCATGGTGCTATGCGCGATCTCCGTTATTATTCCCCGCTCATATGGCCGATTATTCCATGGCGTATATGGCGCCCGCACGGGCGGCGGCGGAACCCACCACTATCGATCGCCGGAATGACAACGATGCAAGCCGGGAGGTAGTGGCAATGGAAGGTTTGGCCCAATCACGACCACCGATCGAAATGAGCACTTCACATAGCTGCCTGATGTCGTGCTCACACGGCGCTACCCCCAAGTCTACACCTTGCTTTCAAGGTCCAGTCAAACATCACGTGCGTGACTTCTCGTTTAGACCGGAATGGGTTTGCAGACGGATCGAGGCCCACGTCTGCAAGGGTAAAACAGGGTCATGCAAGTAGTATAAGCTACAGTAACAGATTGAGATAGCCTGATCCTACACATCTCTTGACGAGTATGGACCGGGATGAGTGGCAAAAGGTCAACAAGGGTGGCGTGCGAACGGACACTTCGAGGTCCGCCCACTTTGCAATTTCGATTCCAAACGCTCCGTCCTCCGACTTCTCAACTCACCACACACCCTCGTTCCTCACCCTCCCCACTCCTGCCGTCCTCAACACTCGCGCGTCCCCTGCAGAGTGCCGAACGACAAACCTTACGACATTTGCTCTTTTGCAGCCCTTGCGCAGTGAATAATCCAGTCGCTTTCAACACGATCCACCAGCGCCCCTCGAGAGAAATGTCAAGCCAGGTACATCGAGGCCTTGCGGCTGGATGCTGTCCGACCAACCCGCGTCGCACCTCTGCAAATATCCGTACGAATACGGGACGAACTGACGACTGTCGGTGAACGTCGACCTGGATCACGGAAACGATACGCTACCTCTCTGCTGCGCCCTCGCTATCGCCCTCGGGTGGCTTGGGCAAGCTCGTAGTGAGTTGTCCTCGAATCATGCAGCGGACGCAACTTGCAGTCCGAGTCATGTAACGTCGGTCACTTCTGCGTCCGCCAACCCAAACTAATTACTACTCCATTCCAGTCGGTGCCACCGACGCCCTCACAACGCCTTCCACCGAAATGCTCGTCGAACCTCCCTACAAGACCCCACTCCTGCTACTGCAAGATAACAGTAAGCATTTCTAGTGCAGCTGTATACCGCCCCCCTGAGTTCGGGCGGTCCCAATTGATATTCACTAATCACCTGTTCCCTCATCAGTTCGCCCAGCGTCCTTTCAATCCGGCCAGGCTCCCAGCATTCTCCATGTTCCGCCACAGTCAGCACCGCTAGCCCTGCTTAATCATCGCTCATCGCCTATCGCCAATCCACCGTTTGTCTGGTCGACTACTGCCCCCTGCGCAGGCGCCTATCGTTGACCATCACCCCTTGCCCAGTTCCAGTTGACACTTCATAGCCCACGCGTCAATGGCAGAAGCACCTCTTCACGAACCCTACTAGGCGTGTTGACGCAGGTCTTGGGACGGGTCCTCTTCGCCTTCCGGCTGTACTCGGTCCATGGTCAATGCCAATGTTGGGGGAGAGCGTGTAGATGCCCAGGACTGCCTGCAGGACGTACTTTACTTTGCGTGCTTCAGGTGCAAAACTCGAGTCCCATTCCAAATTCAGGTGCCGGGCACGACCGCCGCACTCACATGGGACGGTATTCCATCTCTCTATGCCATTCGACAACGTTGTCGCCCTGCTCCTGCGGCCGTCACCGTCCCTTGCGCGAAGGTAAGACTTGGTATTTCTTTGCTTCAAGTACGAAGCTCAAGTTACCATTTCACTACAGGTGCCGAGCGCGATGAATCTGGTCACCAGCATCTTCGGACGCGACTCTATGGTATCCGCAGAGACAACCCGGCGACGCAATCCCACTGCCATCCTGCACCTGTCCAACGCTGCTATACCAAGCCTCAAGCGCAATTCGTTCCTTCCTGCTCTCCAAAGATGGCCTCATCCCAATCGTCGGCGACATCTCTGACCCAGCATCTCAGTATATGGATCTCGATGCCGGAACAAGTCGGTGCGATTCGTCAAGCTCCTGTCGCTCGCCCCAAATTTCACCGACTGTAGACGTCTTTCGTGGCCCCCTTTCAATCTGAGGCACCTCCCACCTGTCATCAAGTTTTCAACGTCCCATTCCGAGCCTCCAAGGGCTCTCGCTCCAATAACTCCCCTTTGAGACTGCCTTTGGGGTGCCACTCCTCGCCACCTTTTCCGCGACGCTAGCAGCAGGGGCAGCTATGAAACCTCGTAAAGGTATCTCCATGTGAACATCGAAGTACAGGCAGCAGTGGACCGCGGTCTAAAGCGTCAACAACGCGTCGTTGTCTTTCCAACTCCCGTCGCGCACCGAAGGCCCAAAATGGTGAATGGTTTTGCGGGCGGTCGCGTGCCCCGTCGAGTTCGTCAACAGGCTCGAGCTCTCAAATCCTCCATCGCCTCATCACTCCGCGAATGGGGCCATCCGGCGTCGGTCTATTGATAGTCAGACGACCCGCAAATGTTGGAGGAATCGCAAGGTTCAACCCATCCTTCAATCCTTGGGGAGGATTCGTCTCACCCCGAGGACTGTCTCCAGAGTACGTTCGTATGGCTAAGCTCGTTCGTCAAGGAAAACTGACCAGCTTTCTGTAGACCAATGGAACCCGACGGCACCTCGCCCCCTCCGCAACCAGCATAACGAATGTTTATGGCAAACTCGACGAAATTACGTGAGCTCAAATATTATTTTTTTTGACAATCAGCTGTCAACTGACTCTTCTAGACTCCTGTGTTAGATTCAAATGAGTTGAGTGCTAAGGCGGCCGAAAGGGTCGTCAAAAAGGTTAGACGCAAGGGAACGTCGTGATGCATCCTGACGAACTCACAAAGTGGGCCGCCCGGTCACCGTCTTCTCTCTCACCCAGGAAAATACCGACGAGATCTGAAGCACCCACGCCAACATCGTAATGAATCTGCTGAACCGTTCTGGCCAACGGGTGACCTAATAATTCCGATGCGGCGAGGTTACCAAACATGTCCGCAAACAACAAGGAGAGGAATCGCGTTACGATAGCAAAAAAAAGAGGAGCAAAAAGGAGTCGAATTTACCTCCCAACCCCTCTGCTTTCGGACATCCGTTACGGAGCCAACCTTGTGGCCACCAGGCGAACGTAAATTCGCCTTGACGGCGGCCTCCACGATACGGCGATTGATGGCTGATGCTGATGCGCCCTATCCCCGTCCAATCCCGTACCCTCTCGTTTTGCGGCACGGAACTCAGCAAGCACCAGCGTGAGACGCGAGATCGCCGAGGGAGTCTGGTGGAATGAAACGTACACGGGAAGATTGGGATTCCCGATAGTCAGGTACACCTCTTTTCCGTTTAAGACCTCCGAGTAAGGCTAAAAGGAACGCCTTGGATGAGTTGCATCCCCTCAAAAAGCTCGTAGGGTACGTGACGAACCTTGTCCTGATAATCTGTCAATTCCCCTGGGTTACAATAGAGGAAGTAGGTAGTTCACAGTGTCAAAAATCGCATTTTGATCTTTAGTTGACTTCCCCTCCCCAGCCCAGCATCAAGAATGTTTACGTCAAACTAGACGTATAATGTGAAGTCGAACCTTCAACTCCTCCGAAAATTATTTGTCAACTGACTTCTCCATGCCTCTCCCTTAGATTCTAGTCCACTCGCATTTCCAATGACCTACAGCACGTCATTGCCGTCATTCCCCCGCCATCATCAATGCCATAGAATCATCCAGCCCTACCTCTTTATCCCTAACCCCTTATTACATTCGCTCTCAACCCGGACCTCAAGGAGGATGTGAGTGCGGGGTCGAGGCAGGATCCTCGTCAAGCGTTGCACCCACCCGCTATCATACCCGGACCCAATACCCCCAATTCTTTCAGCTTTTCATCCTTCACGGACCTCTCACAATCTGTAATAGTACCTTGAATCCCTTGTTTTATTGTTTTGTACTCCGTCGCTACTTGGCTAGCGTTTTTCGTAAATTTGTGATGACAATCTGGGAGGCCGATAACTCCACGTCGGTCCCCCTCCCCTCAAATCTTCTCCGAGCGTGCAAATAGTGAGCATTGCTAAAGCACGCGTGTCAACAACCGTCCACATTGCAGCCTGTGGATTATATCACCCAAACCGAGTTCCAGTCATAAATATCACGAGGACGTTGGCCGAGAGTTCAGTCTCTTCGGAACACGCGACCGCAAAAGTCTCCTTTCACTCCCTTTGCCAACTACAAACTCTGGGGATCTTCGTATACGTACGCATCAGACGTCCCGGTCACAGGCTGCCGAGAATCTCGACAACTTGCGGACAAGGGGCTTTTGACGCTGACGGGAAGCAAGGTACGCGCTTGAGGTGCCCATTGAACCCAAAGAACCTCTGAGATCTCGAAGAAACAATTTCTCAAGCCATTACAATAGATCCTGGACTAAGATCTATCATGAATGAACTTAATCTTGGTCTAAACGTCGACGCTGGGGGGTTCCCTCGGCGGCAACATAGGGCGGCCCTCCCTTCACTTTTGGGATCGATCCATTCTAAGCCCTCAAGCTTATCTCCGACAAGAGCGGCTCGATTTGACTTCGCATTTGGTCACAAGAAGGAGGATTTATGGTATCAGGAAATTTGCCTCTGGAGAGGCGGCGAGACTCTTAAGGTAAATTTTGGGAGTTTTGGGATCTCTTGGATGAAAGAGTCATCTTTAATGACAATTAGATACATTTTTGTAAATTATTTGTATGTACAAGGGAGTTTCTACGCTTCGATGTGGGGTCCACCAAGTAGGGCTTGAGGTAAAAGTTGCCTGCGCCAACGAAAGGGGACGAGTGGCAATTTAATAAGGCAAGAGAGCTTAATTAAGCGGTAATGAGGGAAGTGAGGGTAAGCGGCGCGAGAACGTGCTTAACTAGGCGGGTTAAGATCAAAGCGCCGAGGCAAGACGCTCGGTCGTTGCGAAATGGCACAGGACTGAACAATAGGAAAACAGCCAGATATTGGAGAGGCGGGTTAGGAGACTAAACTGTGACCATCGGAAACCCGAGAATGGAGGTGAGCTCAAGGACACACCGATCAATTTCACGCAGCAACCCAGCACAGTAGAGAAATAAAGGGGTCAGAGCACAGCGCAAGCACCGACAAAAGTAATAGTAAGACGAGAATATAACAAGGGGAGTAGTGGATAAGTGGAGGGCCAACTCGGAGGGGGGAGGGAAACGGGGCACAAAGGCACAAGGCAAGTTACATAGGAAAAACGTAGTAAAACGACCAACTCGACGATTTATTTCACCATAAGAGGCATATGTAGCCCGATCTCAAAGAAGCGCAAACTGGGACCCGCTCCCACTCGCTCCGCGAGGTTTAGATCGATATTGTCCCGTCTGCTGAAGCTGGGCTGCTCGTGGCTGTTTGAGCTTAGGCTGTCCACTCAATCAGCTTCAGCCCCGGCTGGGATGAGCTGCCGGTAACACTAGCCTTGAGTGTGCGATCGCTTCTCAGGGTACGATGACGGTGGGGGCGAAGGGCGGTACATCGCCGGCTGTTGAGGCGGCTTGCTCTCGAGCAAATGGTTCTTGCCGTCGTAAGTAGATCTGTGTCTGTCCGCTGCGTAAGGATCACTGGCTGGCAGCGTCAACGTCGGAGTGATCATATCCCTGTCCTTTGTCGAATCGCCCATAACGCCGTCCGATCCGTACGACGTTCCGCCCCATCGACTCGGCGCTTGCCCCGTTGGAGCCTCCTTCCCCCGTCTGGCCACGGGCTGCTTTGGCGGAGCCTGGCTCGACCGAGAACTGTGCCTTCTACGGAGGAGCCACCATCCGAGGGTCACTCCCGCTGTCAAAAAGCCGAGCCCGCCGACGACTCCGCCAACGATAGCGCCAATGTTGGCGGAATTACCTGAGCCTAATGAGGCGGTCGGGGTGGCTGACGCATTTCCTGAGGGTATACCCTGATTGGGGTTCGTAATGTCGGGCAGCTCTGCAGGGCCGCCGGCCGTCAATCATACATAATGCTCTCAAGAAGTACTTACAACAGGAACTTACTTTGACTAGCCACTGCAAACGCGAGGCTGTTGTTGAACGAAAACCCGAATTGCTGTGTCGGGTCTTGGTACATCCACCGTGGTACAGCGGTTCCCTGTATATTCAGTGTCGACGGGCGCTTAGTCATAAAGGGGACGCGGTATGGAGCGGCTTTCATGCAAGGGCCGTACTGGAGGGATATCAACCTTGTACCTAAGACGGAGCAAGAAATGGAGCAATCGTGTCAATCGCACGCCGATTTGGGCGTTGGGAGGCGGGGACAAGTGGCTTACTCGGCTACCGTGACCAATGCGGGATCGCACTCTAATTTCCAGACTGGCCATCTGCCAGAGCGATAGCAAAGGTAAGTCAATAAGAGGTCCGCCAATAATTAGGAGCGTGATAAGAGATACGAACGTTACCCAAGTCTCTCCCTGGCAAGCTCCACAGGCGCTGACAGCGTTATACGCGACGGTTGAACTGGAGGGAAAGACCGCGGGGTCAGACAACAGAAATAACACACTGACAAATATGCATACCATAGACAGAGATTACTCTGGTTTTGGTTGGGACCGTCGTAGGCGTTTCCAGACGGGAGCGCCGGAATATTCCAATCTGGACCATATGACCTTGGTGAGCAATTCCCCGGCAGAATACCTGATCAGAGAGACGGCGGCGCGCACATCCAGTACCACAGGCTCCTTCAAGATATGCAGCGACCAGACATGGAGACTGTGACCTAGAGTTGTTCATCCACCCAAAATTGTCTTGGCACACCGCTTCGGTCTGGGAAAACCAAGCCAAGTTTGATTCGTTCCCTCAGCACATCCGCTCCAATGCCCTCCCAGCCCCACTGGATCACCACCTGCACTCACCTCAGGCTCCAAGGCAGCATTGCTCATCCCAGTAATCAGGCAGAGGATCGACCACAGCGAGAGCGGGAGGGTCAGAGAGAAAATCATTGTTGGGATGGATGGTTCAAGAGAATCAAAAAGGGGGTGAACGCTGAGGGCTTAGATGCGGGGAGGGCCGCACCCGCTCGCACAGTTTCTCAGCCACCAGTTTATCGAAGTACCCCACGAGCGCTGAGCGCTTGCTGACGTATCCCTTTGTCCAGGGGTTATTTTGTGGCACGAGGCGAGCGAGTTTTGGTACGGGAGGATCTGGAAAGTAGCGATTAGTCAGCGGGAGGTGTGGGAAGACAGCTAGAAAAGACAGCGTCAATTTTGAAATCTAAGGCCTGCGATTTCCACAATATAAATACAGGCTCGGTCTTTTTCTACTCTAGTACTTCAGTTACTCTTTCTCTTTCTATCGTAATCATTTAAACAAGTTCGTTTGAGGCCGCTGATTCCGTCCAAGCGAATTTGTTACATAAGTAAACAAACAGGGAAGCACTTTACCGAGTTGGTTGCTCGCCGACCCACATCCTGATAAATTCAAGACACCGGTTCCTCAACGTCTCACCTTGGTGTGATATCTCGAAGAAGCCAATCAACGGCCTTCCCTGATCCATACCACGGCAACCGCAAATCCTTCCGAGTGCCGGAAACTCAGGGTGATATAATGAGTGACATATATATGGGAGTTATATATTATCTTATCGTAAACGCGTCTAGGTAGCCACTAGTTTACTTGTCCACCCCGCCGGAGGTGCGTTCTGGAGTGCCAACTCGTTAAAGAACCGGTACCAAGAAATCACAGCACCGCAAACCTCCGAGTGCGCTCTACTTATTGCTCTGCTGCGCACACTAAAAAACGCTCGACCCTTCCAAGCCATTGAATGTGTTTGGCGTTGTCCATTCTGTTGTACACCTGAAAGACCAGCGTACCCTACCCGACTTCGATCCCAATATGTATCGTCATTCGAACGTTCTAGTGGCTGTAAAGTCCGGGATACACCAGCAAATGGGTCAACCAACATTGGCGATTCTGGACACGTCTAAATAGAATGACGGTTATCTCCAGGCGCTGAGACTTGCGACCGACGCGATTGTCCAGATCAACTCTCGAGGCCTGACACTACCGACCACATGGCGGATGAGCCCACTGAATCGTCCGGATGTCTACCTTGAACCGTGGTTCGTGCGTGGCCCTCCCAAGGGCGCAATCCTGACAGCAACAATCGTATCCCTTAAGGAGGCTATAAATAATACACGTAAGAAAGGAAGGAAATCTGATAAATCTCGCAAAAGCAGACTCGCACATCGTGAAAAATTATCGGCCGGCAGGATCAAATCGGCAAGCAATAAGCTACTCGCCGACGCGTCACCAGCGGGCTTCTGGAGGACAATCCAGAGACTGAGGAATCGAGGGTCCAACAGCGTACCCTTACCGTCCGAGACGAAGGCTTCGAGACCTGGATGAGCGGAGCATCACGCAGCACCTCCATCTTCGATCTCAACCAGATGGAATTGTGCCGTCTCAGAGACTGTCAGATTCGCCTATGACGAAGGATCCTTCACGACCTCGATGCTTCTCCGGCCGTTCACGGGTGAGCAGATAGATTAAATAAAGGCAAAACTGAACGATAAATCGCTAAGGTCGGCGGCAGGAAACTACGATGTCTCATATCAGATGGTAATCTCCATACACTGGGAGAAACTCGTTAGTCTGTTCAATAAATGCGTCCGTCGCGGAGAGGTACCCCCGCTCTGGCTGAGGACAATTCTTATTGTTATCCTGAAAGCGAAACGCCCCACTGATAGAGAATCGAGCTACAGGATGATATATGATTTCTGAAACTATCCACTCTACTCATAGAAGGCAGATTCAGGGGGTTAGTGATCAGAGCGGGACTTTCTTCCCCTCAGTCAGAACGGGTTCTGCCCGGGCTACAGGACAAACCACAACATCCACATACTGCACACTGCCATAGGCGTCACACGCGAGCGGAAAAGGAAATTATTTGTCGCATTCGTCGCCCTAAAAACGCTTTTCCACCAGTTGACCGCCCCCTCTCTTATATTCTATTCCACCCGCATTCGCAGTTACAAGCACTAGCAGCACGTCATCACCATCATTCCCCCCATCGTCACTCTCATAGACTTATTACACTCCACCTTTTCATTCCCAATCATTCTGTATTACTCTTTTCCTCAAATTCCGTCCTCGAGGACGATATGAGTGCTGGGTCGAGGTAGGATCCTCGTCGACCTTTGCACCCGTCCGCTATTATGCCTAGACCCAATCCCCCCCAATTCTTTCGGCCTGCCATCCTGCACGGACTCTCATAGCCTGTACCACCTTCAATTGCCTGTTTTTATTGCTTCGTACTCAGTCGCTCCTTGGTTGGCTGCTGAAGTGGATTTGGAATAACAATCGGGGAAGCCGATAACTCCGCGTCGGCCTCCCCCCCCATCTTTCTTCGAGCGCGCAAAGAGTGAGCATTGCTAATTCGCGTGTCTTCGCATCCGCCTATATTGGAGCCTCTGGATTAAATCACCGAACCGAGTTCCAATTCATAAATATCATGAGGATTTTAGCCAAGAGGTCAACGTCTCCCGGAACACGCGACCGCAAAAGTCTCCTTTCACTCCCTTTGCAAACTGCGAGCCCTGAGGATCTTCGTATGCATCAAAAGTCCCGTTCACAGGCTGCCGAGAATCTCAGCAACTTGCGGACCAAGGGGCTTTTGACGCCGACCGGAAGAGCGGTGAGCGCTTAGGGTACCCATAAATGACCGCAAAGAGCCTCCGAGAGCCCAGGGGACAGTTTCTCGAACCATTGCAGTAGATTATGAGCCAAGATTAATGATGAAAGATGCAACCTTGGTCTGAACGTCACACGCGGGGCTCGCTCGGCAACCAAATAGGGCGACGTGCCTCCCACTTTCGAGGTCCATCGGGATCGAACCGATGCCAAAGAGTCCTCCAGCCTCCAGGCTTTCCGACAGCTTTCTGTAACTGACTCCTCCGCGCCTCTTTCTTAGATTCCATTCCACTCGCGATCTCAATCACCCGCAGCACGTCATCGTAGTCAACCCTGATCATCACAATCATAAAATCATTCCACTCCACCCTTTTGGTTTCCAGTCCTTCTACATTATATCTGTATTCAACCCCGGTCCTCGAGGAGGATGCGAATGCTGGGTCGAGGAAGGACCTCGCCGACCGTTGCACCATCCCTTGATATATCCCGAGCCCGTATAGGGCCTCACGATAGGCTTGTGAAGCCCCGTCGCGTGAAGAGTCCTGACTTTTTTTTGCATTATTGTATATTTTAGGTAGTATAGTGTATCATATCCAGCGCGGGCAATGATGAATATTATAATTACCGTCGACCCTCGCCTCTAGTCAGCAACATCGGGCCCCTCCTTTGACTTATGCCTTCACTTTGCCAGCACAAACTTTGGAGAACTTCCAGTGCATCACAAATTGCTGCTAAAGCTTGCTGAGAGCCTTACCTATCTGCAGATGAATGGACTTTTGATGCCGGTCTGGCAAGAAGGGCGGCGCCTGGGGTGTAGAGAGCCTTGAAGGAGACCAGCAAGACGATTCCTTAAGCACCTACAACAAAATCTACGTCAAGTATACTTGTTACACGAACCGAGCCTCAATCTGAAATCCTCACCACACACCACACACCAGGGACTCACTCCAAAACAAAACGAGAACCGGCCTAGCGGGATCGAACCGATGCCACATGTCTGTCGTGGATCTTATCCCCACGCTTTTCCCGAGTCTCGATCTATGAAGATCCTAGTGCCTTTCCGGTCTCAGTCATGGTTCGACGACAACCTTAAGTGCTTGCGATTCAAGGGTATTTTGACTTAGTTACGGGGCCGAGGCGCTCCCGGGTCTCTATACATCCTACAGAAGCGGAGGGAACCACTGCGCGAACATTTACGGCAGATTCTGGATCGACGACAGCTTACGAACGAGCCTTTCGTGTGTTTACTCAAGCTGGGTGGTCGTCGACGTTTCCATGTCTTGTGGGACCCGGCAAAATTTCGGTCGGCCTACTTAGAGCCCAAGAGCGGTTCAAAGAGGAAGGAAAATTAAAAGGATTTCCCTTCGATCGGGATCGAACCGATGGCCTTGGGATGACATTACGTAAGCCATTACAGTCCCACGCTCTTCCAGCTGAGCTACAAAGGGGTTGTGAAAAGAAAGAACCCGTAAAATATAAGATATCCTATTGCTGGGAGCCAAACGAAGTTAGCAAGGTACTCTCACCACTTTCTTCTCTTCAATCAAGTAGAAAATGACAGCGTCCTCACGTTGGGAATGGCGTATGGGGGGGACTGGGGCAATCCTCAATTGGGCCGTGGGGGGGGGGGGGGGAAGGTGAACCGCACTCCATCTGCCCAACGCCCGCAGCACGACGTTCGCGTTGATAGCATACCTTATCATTCGGTTCAGATACTGAAGGCAGGCAAGAATACCGCATCAACTCATGCGGAAGTGACACCTTGGTGAGGGCGGCGAGGTGGCGAACCCCGCACGCTTCCCAGATAAACGAGCCCTGGCAGGGTCGATCGTTCTGCACCCCCCATTTTCACCAATCTCCAGACCATGCCCAGCAAGACATTCGCCCAACGACCGGTAAGGACTCGCTATTTGTCTTCATCAACTCCTCAAGCTGAACTCCGACCTTGCAAAAGGCTGCCCCAACCTTGAACACCTATCAGCGGGTGCTCTTTCTCCCCGAACTGCTATCCATAATTTTTGGCCAGCTCCCAG
>WSTX01000037.1:0-30123 GCA_019633405.1 Tulasnella sp. 408 | reverse complement strand
GGGGATCTGTTTTCACGTGCTTATCAAAGCAGCGCATCCACTTGAATTTGGAAATAAATAGACTGTGCGTTGGATGGGGAGGAGCTATTTCGAGTGACCGCGGAGCGCCCGAAAGCTGGTGGACGGGACTTCCCGATCTGTCACGTGGCAGGAGATAATTGTTGCACCGGCGTTTCTCAAAGAAGCTTGGTCCGCGCCCGTGCCCCAGCACTGCTCTGACATTCCAGAATGCATGATTATCATGTCCATGTCCGATCTGAAAGGATCGTGTGGGGGCTTCACCTCGACACTCCGAACAACAACGAGAAGAACCAAACTCACGTGAATCAGGTCGGTATTTCGGACACGGAGTACGACCCATATGGTACGCAAGTCCTCGATCGCGAAGCAATCTGTTGGCGAAGGGCTTCAACATTAAGCGCTGGGGATGGCCCGGATGACGTCGAATGTGATGAGATATACACGCGCGCCCCAGCGCAGAGATCCCCTGCCACTGGCCAGGGACAAGCACTGGTGTCCCCCAAAAGCACTGTACTGGCCTTTAGGGAGCTGGCCAGGGCTGGCTTCGTTGCAAAAGGGGAATGGAGGCGGCCGAATTTGTGGTTGCCGTTTCGGGACCGAACCGGATTTGGGCTGCTGAGTCAGCAGTCTCCAGGGTGAACATAGCCCCCCCGAGTTTGCGGAATTTCCTGTCTCCAACCACGTCGCGAACCGCTAACCCTTCTCTTAGTCTTGCCTCTTTTCACGAACACAACTACCAACGTCTTCGAGCAACCGATCACCGAACGCCTGGAGGTCCCAGCTCGGTTCGGGGAAGATGGCGGCAAGTTCTACTACTACTACGACCAGTTGGCCGACGAACTAGACGAAGACCTGACCAAAAGACTCAAGGCCCAGCTCGACAGCCTGCTCATATTCGTACGTTATTTTCCCTTCCTCTTTCCATTCGTTTAAACCAAACGAGTTGCTCTCATTTGTAGGCCGGTCTCTTCGCTGGGGTCAATTCGGCATTTCTCGCACTTACGCTCCCCATAATGACCGCTGACCCCGCCGATGATACCAACGCATTGCTACTTCAATTGGATCAAGGAGGGAATGCGACTATCAACTCCAAAACGGACCTTCCATCCGCCACCTTCTCACCTCCCGATGCAATTTACCCGGTCAACATGTTGTTCGCCGTGAGCTTAACGTGCGCGCTCATGTCGTCATTCCTCGCCGTCCTTGGTCAACAATGGCTCGTGTACTACCGCAAGCGTAGCGGAGGCGGCGCAGACCACCAGCGGAAAGACCAGCTCCGCCGGCAGTTGGGAGCGCAGCGTTGGCAGCTGGAGCTGGTTCTGGACGACATTCTCCCCGCCTTGCTCCTGGCTAGCCTCGCCATTTTCTCCATTTCATTCATTCTCTACCTCCGCACTCTCAGCGGGTCCATGTCATCCGTCGTCTCTGCGATTGTAGGGACAGCACTCGCAGTTTCAGTGGGAGCGGCAGTTTGCGCAACATGGGACCGAATGTGTCCATATCAAAGCCCGCTTTCCCATCTTCTCTGCTGTACCATGGAACGAATGAAGCCCGTGGCCGTAGCACTAGTATGGCTCTTCGTTTTCGTAAAAGCCTACTTGCACCAGACCTTGTGGACTCCGACCCATCGCGCTGTATACTCTTCACACACTGAGAAACCTCATGCGGATCTTTGGAATTCAGCCAATCAAATCATAGCTCGAGGGATAACGCGGCTTGGTCGAAGAGAGGAGACATCCAATGATTTGGTTGTGGCCTCGGTGAAGCGCGTGATCCTCACTTCGGAGCACACCGCTGCCCTCATTCATACTGCCACAAACATATGTGCAATTGATGATGAAAACAGCGTACAAGGGCTTATCAATGATGCCGAATTCTTCGACCGACTGCATGTCCATTTCGGATGTCCTCAGTTCGTTTACCCAAACATCTGCGGACCATATCTGATACCGCTACCAAAGCGTTTGGTGCTGCCATACTCCATATCGCGTTCTCAGTGGTCTCCATCAACGACCTGGTTCCGTCCGAGGTTCGACCCCTGAGGATTAAAAACTCCCAACAATCAGAAGTAGCATCGCTATCGTCTCGCCGGCTCTCTTCTCTTTTGAGCCTTACCCTAAATGTCAGCCTGGAATATCACTTGCGGGATCTCGACCGAAACGATGTCAGCGAGTTGGGACTCATCGCAATGTTGCTTACCGGACTTTTTATGGATGCAACCGTTGGTTCCTGGAGGCAGAGGTGCTGGGTTGAAATAAACCAACTCGTGCATTTTACTCCATCGCACCAATTATTAAGCCCATTAGCATGCGCGACCAATTTACGTAATATCTCGCCAATGGGATGCCGAAGAGCAATTAGGATGTGAAAGCGAACAACTTCTCCAATTATTTGAGTTCGTGAAAGTAGCATATAGAGGGTAAGTTTCTCTCACATCCTTTCTTTAAAACTGAGGCTCAATGATCCGGCGGTAGTCGAAAAGAACCGAGCGTGCCATTTCTTCCAGAAGTTCTCCAGCTAGCCTTGGAATCTTGGGACAGCAGGGTTGAAAGCCGGTCCGAGAAATATGAGATCTGCCTTGGCGTGTTTCGAAATGCATGCGAACTCGAAGACGTCAGCCTTGCCGGTCTCTTCGCTGCAATGGGGCGTGTAGTGGGAGGCCTCGAGCAGGAGATACGGTGCCCACTGCTCCTCCAGCAAGACCGGCAGCAACTGCGACGGTGCCAAGAGCAATACGTTGACATGATTTCACGCAAATTCGATTTCTACAGTCCTGAGTAAGTGGCTAACCAGAAGGATGAAAGCACTGACTTACCTTGGCCACCATCCTGCTTAGTAGGTGGCGCAAGGATGAGTTGTCCGAATCCTTGGCCGAAACTCTTCGATACATCCGCGAGTTTGCCTCTGCGGAGGAGCCGGGACATCCCGAGAACAATTTAACCCTAGATCGGTTTAGGTCGGTACAGACCGCACTCCAAAAATTGCTGCCTCCCCCCAAACTTGAAGCTTTTGAGGAGGAGTGTGAAGAGTTTGATGCGTGGGTCAATATGGGAGGCTGTGCAAAGGCGAGTTACATATTGATCTTCGAGATCCTGAGATTTCTGAAAATACCGCTTTAGAGTTCTGACTGGTTAAATCGCGATCCAGAGCTACGTTGGTGTTTCTCCACGGGAAGGTAGCCGCTATTTGTTGTGCCACGAGCCCCTTCTTTGCCCGCGACCTGACGTGAGACAATTCAGCGAATATGAGCATCTGGTAACGAATATTATATCCGAACACGTAACTAAATACATCATTACTGTGATATCCTTCATCATATGCGTCGCTGTCAATGGACCCAGTTCTCGCCGGCCCCGGTATATCATCGACGCCGAAGTTTGATTCTCGAAAGCTGGTTAGAAGTTGAACGGGATGGCTTTCTGCATTGTCACGTGGCATGCGCAAAAACTCCAGTCATTACATAATGTTGTAACGGGGTGTTTACAGTAAGGTAAGCCAGCATGTCTGAGCAGTGCTTCGGCATTTCGGGGTGCATGATTAGAATGGTCAATCTCAAATACGAAAATTGTGAGTGCTTGAGCCCCGGAGCACAAGCCTTCGAACGCTCGACCAGAAGAAAACGCGTGCGCATCTAGTCGGTACATCGGACACAGGGCAGGTCGATTCGGTGAGCCTTATAGGAGGTCTAACAGCTGCAAGGCCAAGCCGCTTCGAAGTCTAAGCGCTCGGATGATCTCGAATGTGACGGGCGATTGGGCAACTCAGAGACAATCGGGCAGAGCTAATTTTGGAACTCGGCAAGGAGTCGACATTGACACCACCGAGAGGGTTTGGTGGTGTTAGTCGGGACAACCCCATTTAGGGCGCTGAGTCAGCAGTATGCAACACAGCATCGAGGACAGCCCCTTGCTCTCCCGTGGCATCCCCTCTCCTCCCGCACCACGGGGCAAATCGCTAGCCCTTCTCTTAGTCTTTTCTCTTTTGATGAACACATCTACCAACGTCTTCACCCAACCGATTGCCGAACGCCCAGAGATTCCTGCTCGGTTCGGGGAGGATGGGGGCAAGTTTTACTATTACTACGACCAGTTGGCCGATGAACTAGACGAAGACTTGACCAAAAGACTCAAGGCCCAACTCGACAGCCTACTCATATTTGTAAAGTTTTCCCCCTTCCCTTTTTCTATTCGCCCACACTAAACGAGTTGTTTTAATTCGTAGGCCGGTCTCTTCGCTGGGGTCAACTCTGCATTTCTCGCCCTCACGCTTCCCATGATGAGCCCTGACTCCGCAGATGATACCAACGCACTGCTGTTGCAGTTAGTCAAAGGAGGAAACGCGACCATTAACTCCGAAGTGGACCTTCCATCCGCTACATTTTCTCCTCCCCCTGCAATTTACCCCGTCAACCTCCTATTCGCCGTCAGCTTGACGTGCGCCCTCATATCGTCCTTCCTCGCAGTCCTCGGTCAGCAATGGCTCGTGTACTACCGCAAGCGCAGCGGTGGCGGGGCTGAACACCAGAGAAAAGAGCAGCTCCGCAGGCAACTGGGTGTGGCACGTTGGCGGCTGGAGCTCGTTCTTGGCGACATTCTCCCTGGCTTGCTTCAAGTCGGCCTCGTCATTTTCTGTATTTCATTCGCCCTCTACCTTCGGACCATCAGTGTATCTATGTCATCCGTCGTCTCAGCAGTTGTAGGGGCGCCCCTCGCAATTACCGTCGCCGCGGCGGTTTGCACAACTTGGGATCGGATGTGTCCATACCACAGCCCACTTTCCCACCTCCTCTGCTGGATCGTGGATAGAGTAAGATCAGCCGTTGTAACATTTGTGTGGCTTTTCATCTTCATAAGAGCCTACTTGCACGAGATCTTGCGGACCTGGGCCCGCCGCACGGAACGGCATGCGGAAGCGGGTGATACGAGCAGCCTCAGCAAATCCTCCGCACGAAACGAGGAATTACAAGCAAGGTCGTGGACGTCAGCTCATCAAATCACGTCTCGAGGGCTGACGTGGATTGGTCGAAAAGAGGAGACGGCGAATGATCTAATTGTTGCATCATTGAAACGTGTAATCCTGACCTCGGAGCACACTACCGCCCTCATTCATGCTGCCACGAACATCTGTGCCATCAACGACGAAGACAGCCTACGAAAACTTCTGAACGATGCCGAATTTTTCGACCGACTTCATGGATTGTTTACAACCGCGTACCTTTCCTTGGAAACTTCACCTATCCAGCTGCGGGCTACACTGCCAAAGCATTTGCTGCTGCCATCCTCCATCTAGCACTATCCGTGGGGAACGTAATGGACCTGGCTCCTCCAGAAGACCGCCCACTAGCGATTCACCGGTCTTTGCAAGACCAACCAATGCTGTCAAGTGACCAGGTCCATTACCTCTGGACCCTTGCGAGCCAAGTGAAGTTGGAAGATCACCTGTGGGGTGAGGACCTGAAACATGTTAGCCATCTGCGACTCCTCGGAATGTTGCTCAACGCACTCCTCTTTAATCCAGTCGTTGATTCCTGGAGGTGGTATTGCAGGGAAACGATAGAGAATCTCGCAGATTTTACTACGTCACACCAGTTGTTGTGCACCCTAACATGCGCGGTCAAATTGTATATGATAGCCCGCGAACTGCATCCTGAAGAGGAAGGAATGCTGTATGGGCGAATATATCAGGCCTTCGAATTAGCAAAGACTACATATGAGGGGTGAGCATTCTTCACCATCCTCTCAAGACTGGTGGCCCTGAATGATTCAATTGTAGTGGAAAAGACCCAACGAACGTGCCCTTTCTTTTGGAATCACTCCAGCTGGACTTTGGATCATGGAATTCGGAAAACGGGAATCGTTCCGAAGCCTACAAGATCTGCCTATCCTTGTTCCGTCATGCATGTGAGGTCGATGATGTAAGACTGACCGGAGTCTTCACCTCATTAGGACGCCTTCTGCGAGGCGTCGAGCGGGATATCCGGCTCCCGTTGATCCCCAAACTAGAGCTAGAACAGCTTCGAGGGCATAAATATCAGTGCGCTGAAATCGTCGTACGCATATTAGACAATGATCCTAATTTGTAAGTGGTTGAAGTCAAGAATAAAGACGCAAACTTACACTGGTCACCGTCTTCTCAGCTTTCACGCTATCGAGTTGGGCGGGTCTTTGGCTGAAACTCTTCGATACATCAGAGAGTTTGCCGCGGCAGGGGAGCCCGGGCACCCCGAAAACAGGGTCACTCTGGATCTTTTTAGATTGATACGGATCAGACTTCAAAGACGATACTACTATTATTCCGCAGTTCGACTGTTTTTAGAGGAGTGCAACACGTTTGAGGCATGGATCAATATGGGTGGCTGTGCAAAGGTGGGATTCGTATCATATCAGCGTCCAAGGTGCTGAAATTCCAACAAACACCCTTTAGGACCGTGGAAGATCAAATCGCGACCCAGAGCAATGTTGGTGTTTTTACAGCGGGAGATAGCCACTTTTAAATATTGTGGAAACGAAGATTCGAGGAATGGGTCTGAATACCCTCAGGGGCGTCATTGAAATGTTGGCTGGCAGGTTTGTCGGAGGAGGCGTACTGGCGATGCGGCTTTAAAGCTGCTAGTAGGGCCGCCTCTCGGGAGTAGGACGGGAATAAGAGAAGACACGGACGGGAAGGAGAGCGAGCCGGCCTGTCGCTCTACGGGGGAGGGATAGAGGGAGGAAGGAATAGAGTATCTTTTTTGAGTAGGATAGCGCCGATGACTTATCTGGTTATATCTGTCTGTGGCGGAGCGATTGAGGTTTGCCATACATTGAAGGAATTTTGGCGTGGCGACACGGCAGGCCCGATTTCCCGTGATTGGATAAGCAACGTGCACGGATCACCGAGTTCAACCCACGCCTCGTGTTCACTCTCCACCACCGAGCCAGTCGCTAAACCAGCCGTCCTCGAGTCCCTTTGATGAACACAACAGCATACGCTTTCGAGCAACCAATCACTGAACGCCCGGAGATCCCTGCTCGGTTCGGGGAGGATGGCGGCAAGTTTTACTATTACTATGACCAGCTGGCCGATGAATTGGACGAGGACCTGACCAAGAGGCTCAAGTCACAGCTCGACAGCCTACTCATATTCGTACAGTACTTCTTTTGCTTAATCATCAGCTAAAGCTGAAAATGTCGTTCTGATTTGTAGGCCGGTCTTTTCGCTGGTGTAAATTCGGCATTTCTCGCACTCACGCTTCCCATGATGACCGCTGACCCTGCCGATGATACCAACGCATTGTTGTTGCAATTGGTCAAAGGAGGGAATGCGACTATTGACTCCGAGGCGGACCTTCCATCCGCCACCTTCTCCCCTCCCCCTGCGATATACCCGGTCAACGTGCTGTTCGCCGTGAGCTTGACGTGCGCCCTCATGTCATCCTTCCTCGCGGTACTCGGTCAGCAATGGCTTGTGTACTACCGCAAACGCAGCGGTGGCGGTGCCGCACACCAGCGGAAAGAGCAGCTTCGTAGGCAAATGGGGGCCCAACGTTGGCGGTTAGAGCTGGTACTGGACGACATTCTCCCTGGGCTGCTGCAAGTCGGTCTGGTCATTTTCTGCATTTCATTCATTCTCTATCTCCGCACCCTTAGCACGTCGATGTCGTCTTCCATCTCCGCAATTGTGGGTGCAGCACTCGCAATCACGGTCGGAGCGGCAGTTTGCGCGACTTGGGACCGGATGTGTCCGTATCAGAGCCCGCTTTCGCACCTCCTCTGCTGGACCATGGATCGAATGAAGCCGGTTATCGTTGCATTTTTATGGCTCGTTATCTTCTTGAAAGCCTACATGCACGAGATCTTACCGAAACAAAGCCCCCACACCGAACCACAAATGGAAGCGGGAGAATCGGGCAGCCCCAGCAAATCCTCCTCCCAGAGTGAGGAAGCGCAAGATAATTCGTGGAGATTAGCGCAGGAAATCACGTCTCGCGCGCTAACATTGGTTGGTCGAAAAGAGGAAACGACCAAGGATCTGATGGTCGCCACAGTGAAGCGTGTGATCCTAACTTCGGAACACACTGCTGCCCTCATCTATGCTGCGACAAACATCTGTGCCATTAATGACGACGAGAGCCTGCGACAGTTTCTTAGCGACACCGACTTCTTCGACAGGCTTCATGACCTATTTTCGACATTTAGGGCATCCTCCGGAAGTCTGCCGACGCAACTGCGGGCTATGCCTGAAGCCGCCACTAAAGCATTTGCTTCTGCCATCCTTCATCTGGCGTTGTCCGTGGGTACCCTCACGGACTTGGCCCCTCCTAAGGACCGAGCGCTTGTGATTAAAAACTCTCTCCAAGTTCAGCCGATGCTGTCTGATGACATGGTCAAGTACTTTTACGGCCTTGCAAGCTGGACGGGACTGGAGAGTAATTTGTGGGATGGCGACCTGAAGGATGTTAATCATCTTCTAATCCTCGGAATAGTGCTTGACAATTTATTTTATGAAACATACGCTGGTTCGGGAAGATTTTGGTTATTGGACGCGATCAGGACTCTGGCGAAATTCACTATGTCGCTCAAGTTATTAGGTACCCTCTGCTGTGCGTCCAAAGTCTACATTTCATTTTGCCGAGCCGAGAGGTGGAAACAGCTTCCTCAGCTGTTTGAAGCAGTAAAGACAACATATGGCTAGTGAGTATCCCGCTGGGCCCTCTCACCACTGTTTCGACGCTCATTGATTCGAGTGTAGTCGACAGAACTTCAAAAGTGTTCCATATCTTTTGGAAGCTCTGGAGCTACCTTTTGAGCCACTGGAAGGCTACCACGGAGATCGGTCTGAGGTTTATCAGATCTGTCTTGACATTTTCCGTTATGCATGTGAATTTGACGTGGACCTGACCGGAGTTTTCGCTTCTATGGGGCGTATAATACGCGATATCGATTTAGATGCCCGGAGGCCGGTGGTTCAGAACCCATACGGACTGCGAGGGCACAAAGATCAATACGTCAGGATACTTTTACGCAGATTAGATAATTATCTACTCATGTGAGTGGCTCCGCTGATCCATAGAAACAGTGACGTATCCTGAGCACTATCCCATTTAGCGAGTACACTGACGAATTTTGCAAGTCTTTGGCTGAAACCCTCCGATACATTCGGGAGAGTTCTGCGGCAGACGAGCCAGGACATCCCGAAAATAGGACCACTTCAGATTTATTCAGATCGGTCCTAGTCGCACTTGACACCCCAATCTATCGGGATCGACACGAAACGGCAGGGCTTGAAGAGGAACATGGCAAGTTTGAGGCATGGATTAGTATGGGAGGCTGTGCCAAGGTGAGCTTGATATCATGCTATCGGTCAACCTGACAGTCTGAGTAATTTCCCTTTTAGAGCCCTGGAAGACTAAGTCGGGATCCGGAGTTATGCTGGTGTCCCTTTCTTGGGAGATAGCATCGCGAATCCGATGAAATGAACCGTACAGCCAGATACGTTAAAGTCGGGAGTTCTGTCAAAAGCAGTATGGTCGCTTTAGGCCAGAATCATTACCACTTCGTATCCCCACAGGCAGGGGTGCTAGATTAGAGCTTGCTCTCGTTCTCAAGTAACATGAGAGGACATGCGAATGAGCGGGATCTCACATGTGCCTGACGCGAGGCCCTCTTCCTGGACCCCCACGTACACCAATTCTCACAACTTAATATCCGTAGTATTATATATATTGGTAAGGAAGCGACAAACCCGTTAGAAATTCTCTTCTCAAGACGATCTATCAATGAAAACTTCGTCATGATACTACCGAGAAACTGTGGTCCTAATAGTAGCGAATCACCGGGTACCACATCAGGAAAAGGGGTCTGTTCTATGCAGCACTATACTAAGCTATAACTAAATATGTAGACTATATAGTCATCATTGTCCCATAGCTTGTCATACCTAAGTGGCAATTTATATCGGCTACAGTAGTGCCACATATCTTCCCATAGTGGCTTATAGCGGCATAGCGGCATAGTCTCGTAGTGCCGTACCTTCTCATACATGTATATATGTTTATATCTTATCATATTTACATATCCGTGTATTAAGGGATCGTGCCTCATCACCGCATATTTTGTCATTGCCCGTGTATTCTCCTTTAGTCCACTATATTCCGCCAGCCCGTGCTACTGACACAATAAATTATTATTGTACCAAAACAAAACTACAATACTACTGATGCGGACAGAAATACCAGCCCTCTGGCAGTCCGCAACAGCCTTCTTAACACTCTTGTGCGCGGGGGATCCCCGGTGGCAGTGGTAGCAATGAGAGTCAGATCTTCGAACGGATTATCAAGCGGAACCTACTGAGACTCGTTAAAGTCGATCCCTTAGGCGGCCATTGTTCGAGGTCACGGTAAGCAATGGCAATGGCGATGGGTCGGAGGGTCTGGTTGGTGTAGAAGATGGTTGCGTGTAATAGGTTCTCGCGCTCGACGGAACTGATGGGCCTCGTAGGGATATGAGGGGGAAATGAAGCCGAGTGCGTGGACGTTGGAATGCAAGCATAGGGCATGTAATAAATGTATATATTGACCCACCTTAAGTCCTCTGGCACTTGCTTGAGTAGTGTTGATGGCAGGACTAGAAGGGGAAAAGTGAGAATGTGCGGTGGTCGTGCCGAAAGTTACCATTTGGCGTGTTCCTAATAAGAAGTAAAGGTGATAATATTAAATAACACAATATACCCTTATGGAAGCTTACCTCAAGTCATTTGGAATGCGATATACAAGGGTCGATGGCTGGATTGGGCGGGGAAAGGTTTCAACGGATGGCTGGGGCGTTCAAACTCACCGGTCGACATTAGCTACCAACAAGTACATGATTCAGTAACAGGACATGACAGATGTGTTTGTAGAAACTTACCTGGATCCCTCTGGCAGTCGCTGGGACGTCATTGATAGCCGGGCTAGGTGAGAAAACACAAGAACGTACGGCTGAGGCGGTTGAACTTGCGATTCAGCGGCGTTTCATCTTGCGAAACAAAGTGGAATTGCAATAAGTTCGTGGGACATGCTCATATAAGCTTGCCATAAGGCCTCTAGAGTGCGTTGAAGAGGTTGCAGGGGAGGGGTTGGAGGTTAGACAGTACGGTTGCAGAGATAGAGGTCAAGTTAGGGGTTTCGATTTGAACTTGGACCGAATGTTCGTTCTCGCACTCTCACGCCTCCCCCTTTTTCCACACAAACGCCACAGCGACCTCAACGACAGCAAAGCACACCATCAATCTCTTTGGAGATGATGAAAATGACGAAATTCAGTAGTAAGTTCTTTGTGCGGCGCTATTACCATCTTATTCACTCACTGCCAACTTTTTGTCGCAATGACGGCCGTGCAGAGGCATGCACCGACGTTCAGCTTTCGCTCCACATCCAGGCTCCAAAAGCGACCGTTACCACCTGATAGAACATCCAACATGCTGAAAGCACGTTTGGTAAGTGCTGTAAGTGGCCAACTTGTAGCTTTACACTAGCTGCTGACCTTACCTGATCGACCATGTGTATGGCACCTAACCCTTTAATGTACTAGTTTGGATGTCATCCAGTTGTTCATACATAAATATGAAATCTACTACGAATTTAATATTCAGAATCTAGAACCGATACCATTAGAAATAAGGAAATCGAAATAGATAGCTATATGGGACTATGTACAACTATAGGACACTATGGAGCTGTATGCAGCCATGTGACTATGCCATTACAGCAGAGTATATCAATATACATCTATAGCAATATATAAAGTTATAGAGAACTATGGGATACTAGAGAATGATTTGAGTATGTAGCACTACATCGCTAGGGCTTGCTACCCCAAAATGTCACTATGAGAGACAATGGAAGACTACATATTTCCCCAAATAAATAGAAGACTACAGGTGACTATGGTAGCCCACCATTGGGCACATATTTCTGACCAACTATGAGTAAGTATATCTACCAACATAAGGGGTCACCCATTATACAGCAGGAACCCTTTTTCCTGATGCATTCCCTATTCATGGAACGGAATCACTCTCAACCGCGCCCGGGAGAATCCACAAACAAGAATATACCTGAGTGCAGTAGGAGCCAAGTACCCCGGAATCTCATAACGCGGCAGGGAACCCTGACTCGGCGGTCGCCTTTGAAACCGGTCCATCGCACATCCGCCGGTGGCCTCGCGCCCATATCCCGATCGTATTCCGGGAGTCACATTCCAATGCAACAGCCCCTACCAAAGAGGGTGTTTTAAGCACCCGAAGGGAATACGGGACAATCGGTCTAGCTTGTCGACTGCGTCGAAGAAAGCGACGTAGTGTTGTGGAGAGACAAGAGCGCCGACGCGGGTGGTGAAAGTTCGGCCAAGGCGACTCAAGTCTAGTATTGTACGTATGATTGCTAACTGGGTGCTTTTGTGTGAATGCCCATGAGCAAATGAGTTCATTTGAACGCTGCTTCAATGAGGGAGAGGGAAAAGGAGCGCCAATCAATAGAATTTGTTCGGAAGACAACAAGGAGTCAAACATAGCGACCTTGTCAAGACTGAGGGTCCGAGGACGGTAGTTGCTTGTATTGAGTGGAGCGAAGACCCTTCCTTCGACAGAATCCGGTGAACGCGAGTTCTTGGAGCGGTGCATTGTGTTCATTGTGAGCGATAAAGGGAATGGACGTAGAGTAAGCAATCATGTCGGATCGTGACCTGGCCGAGACTGAGCGCCCAAACACGGTGCTTGTTTGCATGGGGTAGGGCGAATACATTGCCCTTAGCAGAGTCTAGATGGTGGAAAGGGAGTCAAGGTCGAGCGGTACCCTAACGTTCATCAAAATTGACAAACCGGAACGGCGAAGACGGACTTCGCCGCAGCCCATATGACGAGCGATCGGACGTTATAAATCTACGTTGATGGAGCGAGAATCCGTGGACCTCCCATATGGAACGTTCCGAAAGTGTAGCAAGGGCTACGTCATTGTTGATCAAGAGACGGTGCCGCAGCAAATGGAAGGATTGCGTGCACGCAAAATTGAAAACACGCCCGGATGTGCCTGAAAAGGAAAGAGTGAATGGATGCGCTCCGGAAACGTGTGGAGAAATCGAAAGGCGGGACTTTCCGAACAGTCATATGTGCGGCTCATGACACAACCACGATCGGGGCTCTCAGTAAGGATGAATGTTACCTACACCGTGCTATTCGCGATCGCTTGCCTGATCCCAAAAGCGAGAGTGAATTATCTTAGGGATTCAACATACCCTGCGAGCGACCAAACGAAACGCAAATGAATCTTGTTCATCTCGCGAACTCAAAGTGGTACCAGGTCAGTCAATCACTTCCTTAGAGAGGGTGATAGAGCTATCGATGCGGCGTCGCCGTTGCAAGGAATGCCACCGGAATGTTGGTTCGATGACGTTGAGTGTGATGACCAACGGACGACAATCTGTCAGTACTTTCAGGGTCCATAAATCGATCTGCGCACCTACGGTCGCCGACAGGACGGGCTTCAAGCTAGAAAGAAGGAATGGACCCTATGAGATGCATTGGAGAAGGTCTGGCATGGCGATGGCCAGTGGATGTCTGGTGTTAGGTAAGCAAAATGCGCGGAACACCGAGTTCATCGCCGCGCCTCGTGTTATTAGCGTTCCTCTCCTCCACCACATAGCCAGTCGCCGAACGTTTTCGTCCTCTCGTCCGTTCGATGAATACAACTACACACCCTTTCGACCAACCAATCACTGAGCGCCCGGAGATACCTATTCGGTTCGGGGAGGATGGTGGCAAGTTCTACCATTACTACGATCAGCTGGCCGATGAACTGGACGAAGACTTGACAAAGAGGCTCAAGTCACAGCTCGACAGTCTGCTAATATTCGTACGGTGCCGTTCTCTTGCCTTTTTATTTGTCCGAGCTGAAACAGCTGTTGTGATTTGTAGGCCGGTCTCTTCGCTGGCGTCAATTCTGCATTTCTCGCCCTCACACTTCCCATGATGAGCGCTGACCCCGCGGACGACACCAACGCCTTGTTGCTGCAATTGGTCAAAGGAGGGAACGCAACCATTCACTCCGAGGCCGACCTTCCATCCGCCACCTTCTCCCCGTCCCCTTCAATGTATCCGATCAACGTGCTATTCGCTGTGAGCTTGACATGCGCCCTCATGTCATCCTTCCTCGCGGTTCTCGGTCAGCAATGGCTCGTGTACTACCGCAAACGGAGCGGTGGCGGCGCCGCACACCAGCGGAAAATGCAGCTCCGGAGGCAATTAGGGGCGCAACGCTGGGGGTTGGAACTCGTTCTGGACGACATTCTCCCTGGCCTGCTTCAGGTCGGCCTCGTCATTTTCTGCATCTCATTCATTCTATATCTTCGCACTCTTAGCGAATCGATGTCCTCTTCCATCGCAGCAATTGTTGGTGCAGCACTCGCAATAATAGTCGGGGCGGCAGTTTGTGCAACATGGGATCGGATGTGTCCGTACCAGAGCCCGCTGTCCCATCTCCTCTGCTGGACCGTGGATCAAATGAAGCCGGTGGCCGCTACACCTGTCTGGTTTTTTATTCTTTTGAAAGTCTACTTGTACGAATTCGTGTGGACCCGGTGGCGTGGCACCGAACGACGAGTGGAGGAGGGAGAATCGGGCAGCCCTAACGAATCCTCCTCCCAAAGTGATGAGGCGCAAGAGAATCCCTGGAAGTTAGCTCAGGAAATCACGTCCCGCACACTAACGCGGCTTGGTCGAAAAGAGGAAACGGCCAACGATTTGATTGTTGCCACAGTGAAGCGTGTGATCCTAACCTCGGAGCACACTGCTGCTCTCATCCACGCTGCCACAAACATCTGCGCCATTGATGACAAAGAGAGCCTTCAACAGTTTTTGAGCGACGTCGATTTTTTTGACAGGCTTCATGACCTATTTTCGACGTTTAGGGGATCCTCAGGAAGTCTACCGACGCAACTGCAGACTGTGCCCGAAGCTGCCACCCGGGCGCTTGCTGCTGCAATACTTCATCTGGGGCTCTCCGTGGGTACCATCATGGACCTGACCCCTCCTAAGGATCGAGCGCTTGTGATCAAAAACTCCCTACAAGTTCAACCAGTGCTTTCGGACAACCTCGTCTTGTACTTTTATCGCCTTGCAGCCTGGGCGGGACTGGAGGAAAATTTGTGGGATGGCGACCTGAAGGATGTAAATTGTCTGCTACTCCTCGGGATATTGTTTGGTAATTTATTTTACGATGCACAGTTTGGTTTCGGCAGAATGAACTTACTGACGGCGATCAAGAGTCTGGCAAATTTCACTACGTCGCGCCAGATATTAGGCACCCTCTGCTGTGCGGCCAAAGTGTATATGTCATGTTGCCGATGGGATCATCAACATGAAACAATTGAGAGGTACGAACAGCTTTCTAAGCTGTTTGAAGTAGTCCAGACAACATATGAAGGGTGAGCATTTTCCTGGGCCCCCTCGCAATTGTTTGACGCTCATTTATTCAACTGTAGTCGACGGAGCTACACAGTTCCATTCCTTCTGGAAGCTCTCGAGCTATCACTCGAGCCGCTGGATGGCGAGGACGTAGATCGGTCTGAGGTCTATCAAATATGTCTTGACATTTTTCGTCATACATGTGAACTCGACAACGTGGACCTGACTGGAATCGTCGCTTCTGTGGGTCGTTTAATGCGAAAGGTTGAATTGGATATTCGGAATCCGGTAGCACGAACACAATATGGAGAACAACTTCGAGGCTACAAACAGCAATACATCGAAATACTTGTACGCAATTCAGATAAGCGTTTATACTAGTGAGTGGCTAGATTCTTGGATAGATATGCTGATGTATTCAGATCACTATCATATTTCTAGCTGGGATCCCAACGAGTTTGGACAATCGCTGGCGGAAACTCTTCGATACATTCGGGAGGTGGCCGCTACACAGGAGCCCGGACATCCCGAGAACAGAGCCACTTTGGATTTTTTCAGATTGATACGTACCAGGCTTCAAAAGCTCGGCCAAGATCGTGAAGTTCGACTGTTTATGGAGGAATGCGACACCTTCGAGTCATGGGTCGAGATGGGAGGCTGTGCAAATGTGGGTTTTGTATCCACGATGAACATGGCTAAACGTCTGAAAGTTTGCCCTTTTAGAGTCCTGGCAGATTAAATCGCGATCCAGAGCTTTGTTGGTGTCCTTACGCTGGGAGATAGCGTTGCGAATCCGATGCAGAGCGACATGTCCAATCAGATGTACTGTACTTTGAAGTCGGTAGTTATCCTATAGAAGGCAGAACCGTCACTTTGGTTGTAATCATTGTCGTTCGGTGTCCACGAAGGCAAGGGTACTAGTTTGCAACTTCGTCTTGCCTTGAAGTAACATGGGAGGGCATGAAAACAAACGGGGTAGTACAAGGCGAGAGCTTGGCTGGAGGCACCTTCTTAGCCCTTCACAAACGTGGATCTTCATATTATAGGCATACGTACTATCATGAGGAGTGAACAAGACAACGACCCATGTGAAATGCTCTATTCAACACGTTTTATAATCGAAGAACTTGGTCGTAATGCCGCCGAGTAGCTCTGATACCACTTGTAGCGAATGACCTGGAACCGTTTCCTCTTCATATCAAACAGAACCTGTCTCGACCACTCCCCGCAGAGCCAGAAAACGGCAATATCCCTAAATGCAGCAAGAATCAAGTGCTCCTGGAGTCGCAGAACGCGACGGGGAACCCTGCCCTGGCATGGAGCTTTGAAACCGGTCCATAGTCAATCTCGAAGCCGCAACCCCCATATATAGCTCGTACTCCGAGAGTTACGTCCGAAAGTCACGACACCTACCAATGGTGTCTTTTTAGCCACTCGAAGGGATTACGAGACCATCCGCCCAGCTTACCGACTGCGTCTCGGAACTGGACGTGATGTTGTGTAGAGGACAGGGCCAACGCAGCGGTGAGAAGCTCGACTAAGGCGACTTGTGTCTGATAGTATGTGAATGCTCCATGTGTGCTTTTATGTGAATGCTCATGAATGAGCGACCTGATTTGAAAGCTGTTTCGACGTGGGAGAAGGGAAAAGGTGCGTCAATCAACAGAGTGTTTTGGAACGGCCGGACGGACGTAGAGAAGCCGAACATACCTCATTGTGACCTTTTTCACAATGAGCGTCAGAGCGCGGGGATTGTTGTGCTCGGTGGAGCGAAGACATTTGCTTCGGGAGCCGGCCGGTGAACGGGAGGGAAGTTCCTGCGGCGATCCCATAACGCTCATTCGAAAAGACAAACCTGAAACGCCAATGTCAGAGTTCAAAGCAGCCCATCTGGCGAGCGACCGGGCGGAATTATATCAATCGGCGCCCCCGGAGTGACGCACAGCCTCTGCCCAGAGTCGCTCCAAAGTGATGGTCCGAAAGTCGAGCCAAGGCTAGCTTGGCCGACGGCGTCGAAAGCCACAGTTGTGTTTTCATGTGCAGATCAAAGGAGTGTATACACTCGCAATTGAAATTTCGTCGTACTGTGCCTGATAATTGGCGGTGGCGCGCGGGAAGGGTGTTGGAGAAATCGAAAGGGGGGCGTTCCCGAACCGTCACGTGACAAAACAACGCCCTTCAAGCCCCTTCAAGGGTGAAATGTGCCAGCACAAAGTGCTCTTCGGGATCGCCCGGCATGTGTGTTTGGGGTGCACGATGTAAGAAAGGATGTAGAGACCCAATAGGGAACGTACGCCACTCCGAACAGCTGTACAACGCAAGCGAAACTAGGCGGTGTTTCAAACCCGAAGTGGCATCCAATAGAATTCTTAGAAGTGAACCCACGTCAAGGAGGCGATATACCGCATTTTGACCTTGTTGAGAATGAGCGTCTGAGCTCGGTAGTTGTTTGTATTGTGGAAAGCGAAGACGTTGACATACCGTCGGCAGAATCCGGTGAACGGGAGTCAAGTCCTTAGATCTGAGCGGCACCATCACTTCATTCTGTAAAAGGGACAAACTGGGAACGGCCAAGTGCAAACTCGTGGCAGCCCATACATTGCGAGCGATCGAACGTACATGAATTGAATGGGCCAACCTGATCTGCCCAGAATTGCCCGAAAGTGATGGTGCCAAAGTGGAGCGAGGGCTGCGGCATAGTCGAGAGACGGTGTCAACACCCGCCGTGTGTTTTCAAATCGCGCCGAATAAACATGCCCGGATATGGCCGAATGGATGACGGAAGTGTGTGGAGCAATTGAATGGCGGGACTTCCCGAGCGGCCACGTTTCACCTAGCACGACCACCCGGGCCCCTCAGAGTCGTGAATGTACCTGCACCTTGCTCTGCGCGATTGCTCTGAATGCACGGCTGGGGCACCCTATGTGAAGAGCGAGAGTTGAATCGCGTTTGGGATCCAGCTATGACAACATACACTCCAATCGAGCAGCCTGAAAAATAACAACGCAAACTTTGAATCCGGCCCGTATCGTAAGCGCAAGCGGCACCAGTTCAGTCACCAGTTCCCTCGGGCCAGATTCTCTAGCGAATGATTTCAGGGCGAAGCAGCGTCAATGGTGCCGCCGGAAGGTTGGTTCGTTGACGGTGCATGTAGCGACCAATGCAACGACAATCGGTCGAGATACAGTACTTCAAGGGTCTATAAATCGATCTGCGCACCTATGGTCGCTGAAAGGACAGGTGTCTAGCTCCAAAAATGTAATGAACTTAACTAGCGCAAGGTGGAAAGTCTGGGTGCGGCGAACGCCGGCCAAACAGGATCCCGATGTCCGCCGTCGCGTAAGCAAAGTGCACGGAGCACCGCGTTCATCGCCGCGCCTCGTGTCACGGCCGTTCCTCTCTCCCACCACATAGCCAGTCGCTGACCTTCGTCTTCTTGTCCCTTCGATGAACACAACGGCATTCGCCTTCGAGCAACCAATCACTGAGCGTCCGGAGATACCTGCTCGGTTCGGAGAGGATGGCGGCAAGTTTTACTATTACTACGACCAGTTGGCCGATGAACTAGACGAAGATTTGACGAAACGGCTCAAATCACAACTCGACAGTCTACTCATATTCGTATAGTACTTTTCTCCTTCTCTGTTATCGGTCCAAGCTAAAGCAGGTGTTATGATTTGTAGGCCGGTCTCTTCGCTGGCGTCAATTCCGCTTTTCTCGCCCTCACGCTTCCCATGATGAGCGCTGACCCTGCCGATGATACCAACGCATTGCTGTTGCAATTGGTCAAAGGAGGTAATGCAACCATTAGCTCCGAGGCGGACCTTCCGTCCGCCACCTTCTCCCCTCTCCCTGCAATTTACCCAGTCAACATTTTATTCGCCGTGAGCTTGACATGTGCGCTCATGTCATCATTCCTCGCGGTCCTCGGTCAGCAATGGCTGGTGTACTACCGCAAACGCAGCGGTGGCGGCGCCGCACACCAGCGGAAAGAGCAGCTCCGCAGGCAGTTGGGGGCCCAACGCTGGCGGTTGGAGCTTGTTCTGGACGACATTCTCCCTGGCCTGCTTCAAGGCGGCCTCGTCATTTTCTGCATCTCATTCATTCTATATCTTCGCACTCTTAGCGAATCGATGTCCTCTTCCATCGCAGTGATTGTTGGTGCAGCACTCGCAATAACAGTGGGGGCAGCGGTTTGTGCGACATGGGACCGGATGTGTCCGTACCAGAGCCCGCTATCCCATCTCCTGTGCTGGACTGTGGATCGAATGAAGCCAGTAGCCGCTGCCGCTGTGTGGGTCTTTATTGTTCTGAAAGACTACTTGTACGAATTCTTGTGGACCCGGTGGCGCGGCATCGAAAGCCGAGTGGGAGCGGGAGAATCCGGCAGCCCCAGCGAATCCTCCTCGAATAGTAAGGAAGCTGGAGGGCATACTTGGAGGTTAGCGCAGGAAATCACATCCCGCACAATAACGTGGGTTGGTCGAAAAGAGGAAACGGCCGACGACCTGATTGTCGCCACGGTGAAGCGCGTGATTCTAACCTCGGAGCACACTTCTGCTCTCATCCACGCTGCCACGAACATCTGCGCCATTGATGACAAAGAGTGCCTTCGGCAGTTTTTGAGCGACACAGATTTCTTTGATAAGCTTCATGACCTATTTTCGACGTTTGGGGAGTCCGCACGCAGCCTACCGACGCAACTGCAGAGTGTGCCCAATGCCGCCGCCAAGGCATTTGCTGTTGCAATACTTCATCTGGCGCTCTCCGTGGGTACCATCATGGACCTGGCCCCTCACTCCCTACGAGTTCAACCGGTGCTTTCGCGAGATCTCGTCTGGTACTTCCATCTCCTTGCAGCCTGGGCGGGGCTGGAGAGAAATTTGTGGGATGGAGACCTGAAGGATGTTAATCATCTGCTACTCTTCGGTGTACTGCTTCGAAAACTCCTTTATGGGGCACTCGGCGATGCTAGCAAGCGTGAGTTATTGGACGGAATCAAGATTCTTGCGAATTTCACTACCTCGCACCAGTTATTATGTGTCCTTAGCTGCGCGACCAAGCTTTATATTTTATGTGGCCAATGGGATCATCAACAGGAAGGAACCGAAAGGTACGAACAGCTTCCTCATATGTTTGAAGTAGTCAAGACAACATATGGCAGGTGAGCATTTTCCTGGGCCCTCTCGCGATTGTTTGGCACTCATTCATTCAACTGTAGTCGACAGAGCTACACAGTTCCATTTCTGCCGGAAGCCCTCGAGTTATCACTCGAGTCACTGGACGGCGAGAACGTAGATCGCTCTGAGGTCTATCAAATCTGTCTTGACATTTTTCGTCATGCATGTGAGCTCGACGGCACGAGACTGACTGGAGTCTTCGCTTCTGTGGGGCGTTTGATGCAAGAGATTGAATTGGATATTCGGAATCCGGTAGCACAGGCACGATATGGAGAACAACTTCGAAACTACAAACATCAATACGTCGAAATTCTTGTGCGCAACTCAGATAAGTCTTTATACTCGTAAGTGGCTAACCTCTTGGCCATATATGCTGACGTATTCAGATCACCGTCATATTTAGCTGGCGCATCGGCGAGCTTGGAAAATCCCTGGCGGATACTCTTCGATACGTTCGCGAGGTTGCCGCTAAACAGGAACCTGGACATCCCGAGAACAGAGCCACTTTGAATCTTTACAAGTTGATACGGACTATACTTCAAACGTACGCCGATTGGTATCCTGAAGTCCAACTGTTTATGGAGGAATGCGACACCCTCGAGGCATGGATCGATGACGGAGGCTGTGCAGATGTGGGTTTTGTATTCAAGATTAACATGGCAAAACGTCTGAAGAAATACCCTTTTAGATCCCCGGTAGATTAAATCGAGATCCGGAGGTCTCTTGGTGTCCTTACCTTGGGAGATAGCGTTGCGAATCCTATACGAAGCGAGGCGTCCGATCAGATACACTGTACTTTGAAGTCGGTAGTTGTCCTAGAGCAGGCAGGACCGTCAGTTTGGCTGTAACCATTGTCATTCCGTCATAGACTACATCTTCGGCTTGCCTTAAAGCAACATAAGAAGGCATGAAAATACACCGCGGATTTGTTCTGGGGAGTCATAATCAGTCTGCACTCATATGAGCGCTAAAAGCGCTAGTTTTCAGCTGAAGAAAAGTAATGGAGCCTTCTAGATCCATGGCGGGGAGATTGGCTGGACGGCTTTGGGAACGCCGGGTTCCATGGCTTGGTCAGCAACGTGCACGGAGCACCGAGTTCAACACACGCGGCGTGTCGCAGTGGTTCGTCTCCTCCCCGACATAGCAAGTCTTTTCGTCCTCTTGTCCCTTTGATGAACACAACGGCATACGCTTTCGAGCAACCAATTACTGAGCGTCCGGAGATCCCTGCTCGGTTCGGAGAGGATGGCGGCAAGTTCTACTATTACTACGACCAGTTGGCCGATGAATTGGACGAGGACCTGACCAAAAGGCTCAAGTCACAGCTTGACGGTCTACTCATATTCGTAAAGTAATTTCTTTAGGGTATCATCCACCGAAGCTGAAAGAGTCGTTCTGATTTGTAGGCCGGTCTCTTTGCCGGTGTGAATTCTGCATTTCTCGCACTCACACTTCCCATGATGACCGCTGACCCCGCGAATGATACCAACGCATTGTTGTTGCAATTGGTCAAAGGAGGGAATACAACCATTAACTCCGAGGCCGACCTTCCATCCGCCACCTTCTCCCCTCCCCCTGCAATTTACCCGGTCAACATTTTGTTCGCCGTGAGCTTGACGTGCGCCCTCATGTCATCCTTTCTCGCGGTTCTCGGTCAGCAATGGCTGGTATACTACCGCAAACGTAGCGGTGGCGGTGCTGCGCACCAGCGGAAAGAGCAGCTCCGTAGGCAATTGGGAGCGCAACGCTGGGGTTTGGAACTCGTTTTGGATGACATTCTCCCTGGCCTGCTTCAAATCGGCCTCGTAATTTTCTGCATTTCATTCCTTCTCTACCTCCACATCCTTAACGCATCGATGTCGTCGTCCATCGCAGGAATTGTGGGCGCAGCACTCGCGGTAACGGTTGGGGCGGCGCTGTGTGCGACATGGGACCGGATGTGTCCCTACCAAAGCCCGCTGTCCCATCTCCTCTGCTGGGCTATGGATAGAATGAAGTCGGTGGCGGTTGCAATTGTGTGGCTTTTCATCTTCTTGAAAGCCTACTTGTATGGGTTCCTACGGACCCGAGGCCGCCGCGCCGGGCAACGTATCCAAGCGAGAGAATCCAGCGGCCACCATCTCTGGAGGCTAGCTGAGGAGGTCACGTATCGCACAGTAATGCGAGTTGGTCGAAAAGAGGAATCGGCCAACGATTTGATTGTCGCCACAGTGAAGCGTGTTATCCTAACCTCGGAGCACACTGCTGCCCTCATTCATGCTGCGACAAACATCTGCGCTATTGATGACAAAGCGAGCCTACAACAGCTTCTGAACGACCCTGCTTTCTTTGATAGGCTTCATGACTTATTTTCGACGTTTTGGGAATCCGCACAAAGCTTACCGACGCAACTGCGGCCGGTGCCCAATGCCGCCGCCAAGGCGTTTGCTACTGCCATCCTTCATCTGGGACTCTCCGTGGGTACTATCATGGACTTGGCGCCTTCGAAGGACCGAGCGCTTGTGATTCAAACCTCCCATCACGTTCAAGCAGTGCTATCGGAAGAGCTCGTCTGGTACTTTCTCGATCTCGCAGTCTTTGCAGAGTTGGAGGAGGACCTGTGGGATGGAGACCTGAAAGGTGTTCATCATCTACCACTCCTCGGCATACTCCTTGTACAACTATTTCTAGGTTTACACTATGATCCTGGAAACATACCCTTCTGGAGCGTGATCAAACGTCTCGCGAATTCCACTCCGTCGCACCAGTTATTATGTACTATCGCCTGTGCGGTCAACATGTATATTTCATGTCGCAAACTTTATCATAACCAGGGATTAAGTGAGAGGTACAAACGGGTTCCTCAGCTGTTTGAAGTAGTCAAGACAACATATGGAAGGTGAGCATTCTGCTGGGCCCTCTCGAGACTGTGTGACGCTCATCGAATCAACTGTAGTCGACAGGACACCACAAAGGTTCCATTTCTTTTGGAAGCTCTCGAGCTGTTACTTGAGCCACTGGATGGCGAGAACGGAGATCGATCGGAGGCCTATCAAATTTGTCTTGACATTTTTCGTCATGCATGTGAACTCGACGACGTGGACCTGACCGGGATTTTTGTTTATGTTGGGCGTTCACTACGAAATATCGAGTCATATATCCGGCATCCAGGGGTCCAAAAGCGATCCGGACTACGAGGGCACAAAAATGAATACGTCAGGATACTTTTACGCAGATTAAAGATTATGCCATTGTGAGTCGTTCAACTCATAGGTAGAGGCCTCGACGTATTCTGACCACCATCCTATTTAGCTTCCACACTGCCGAATTGTGCGAATCTTTGGCTGAAACTCTCCAGTACATCCGGGAGGTTGCTGCGGCACACGAGCCAGGACATCCAGAACATAGGATCACTTCAGATCTCTTCAAGTCGGTAACAGTCGCACTTGAGAACCATACCTACTCCGGTCGAGAAGAATGGGAATTGTTTAAGGAGGAACATGGCAGGTTTGAGGCATGGATTCGTATAGGAGGCTGTGCCGAGGTGAGCTTGGTACCACGCCAGTGGTCAACCTGACGTTCTGAGTAACTGCCCCTTTAGAGCCCTGGCAGACTAAGTCGCGATCCGGAGTTATGCTGGTGTCCTTTCGTTGGGAGATAGCGTTGCGAATACGATGCGAAGCGAAATGTCCGAGATACGTTGAGAGTCGGGAGTTGGTTTGTAGAAAGCGGTGCGGTCACTTTGATCGAAATCATCACTACTCCGTATCCCTACATGCGAGGCTGCTAGATTACACCTTCGGCTTGCTGTAAAGTAGCATAACAGGATAAGCAAACAGACGGGATTCCACAACGTGCTCGACCAGCGGCCCTTTCCTGGGCTTCCGCGTACATAGATTCTCACACTTTAATGCTCGTAGTATTATATATGAGTAAGAAAGCAGAAAAAGGCCATTGCGCGTTTATTATACATGGCGTCGTAAAAATGAAAACATCGTCGGAGTAGCTGTGGCCCAACTGTAGTGGACGAGGGAGGACCATTTTCTCATAATGGGAAACGGAACTGTCTCAACCACACGGCGGAACTAAAAAGAAGAAAATTCGTCAAAGGAACAAGGCCCAAGTACTCCCAAAGTCTCCGGGCGCGACGCTGGACCCTGACTGCCGACAGCCGTGGTCTCAGGCCCACATGTTGACCGTATTCCGGGAGTCACGATTGAAGGCAGCAGCACCTATCAAAGATGTGCTTTGACCGCCCGAAGGGACTACGGGACAATCAGCCCAGCTTGTCAACTGCATCTCAGCAAGGGGCGTGACCTTGTGGGGAGAAAAGATCCAACGCCGGTGGTGAAAAAATTCAGCTTGCTTTACCTTTTCAGCGGCGCAGAGCTCTATGGCCGACTTTATTGACCTTTGCGTTTCTCAGCCTACTCTAGCTATTCAGTTGCTGACTATGCCAGATGGTGCCATTCTTCGGTCAACGCACTCCGTGGTGGGAACATTGCCCCTCAGGGCCGCCGGCCTAGCACTTTGGCTGTGTCCCCTTAATCATCTTCGGGTAGCATAAATCGACCGAACGTCATCGGCCACTTTGTCGTTTGCCGTCCTCCAAGTAAGCTTGGGTCCTGGGAACTGCCGCAGGACCCTTTGTGGCGGCAGGGACGCACCCCAAGAGGCCAGTTGCTATGCAACATTAATTGACGTTGCCCTTCTTCTCCGCCCACCGACGGCGACGACAGCATGCCTTGAAGAAACTCACGGAGCTGCTACGCAATCAACGCACAAAAAACTCCTTCCCTCGTACACTCTTGATTTCAGCGATACTGTTCCGCGCCTAACTACCGACACTCGTTCAACCACTTCAGCTCGATGTACAAGCTATTCTCCGCTCTTTGTTTCTTCCTATTCTCCTATCTATCTTACGCCAGTCCCACTTCTTCCTATCGCCATTCAGTCTCAGCGAACTTACCCCGTGATGCGCAACCTACCGCCTCCTTCGCGTCTATCATAGTAAACACAAAAGCCCAACTTGAGGCAGCATCACTTCCACTTCGTAAGCATCCATTCCGTGGCGAAACATTATATTCACTGAACTCGACTTTCCAGTGGCATCCGAAGACGCGCTTCCCTCCGACAGTGAGGTTCTTCAACGCCTCACCGATGTCTCCGAAGCTCTCTTCACGGCGAATAAGTCTCTCAAACAGCTCAGCTCTCAGTCGGACTCGGTCATCCACGCTGCTTACTCGAAAGGTCGGATATTGCCCCAGAAGCAGCTCTCCGACGAACGGCTGGCTCGGACTTTTGCCCCGCTCATCTACGTGAGTTTTATTAATAGGACCTCTTTGGGATCGGTTCTCTAAGCCCTCTCCCTTGTTCAATAGGCCCTTCGAGCCCCAATGCAATCCGGCGCGTTCAGCACCTCTGACAGCATCACTGCTGCCTTCCGGAACGCAACGTAAGTCCTCGGACCAAGTGGTTTGCTCGTATAGAGACTTAGAGACTGATGTTGCCTTGAATCTCATTCACAGCGCCGCCACTAAATCGCTCATCTCGACGTCAAACGAGATCATTCCTGGAATGTCGTCACTCATTCGGCCTCTGGTCCATCCACTCCTCCCTATGCTGAGGGCGCTCGATATCGGGCTCTGACTCATCTTGCTTGTTCGAGCATTTTATCCTCGACTCAACGGACTTTTCACTTCTATTTGTCTTAAATTATCATGTTGTATTCGTGGCCGGACCCTTCGTTTGCACTGTGACTGCTCCAGCTAGTGGTGTTGACCAACGCTCAAGCCGTGACACAAATGACATCCATTGATTTTCATATACAGCCTACAGGACCTACTTCCCAAGGGATTAGATCTTCTCAACGTCAACCCAACTATCATTCGAACGTCTCCTGCTCACGAAACCACTCAGCGACAAAGCCCCTTCCCAAAACGAGTCGCGCAGTAGTCACTTACGGAGCACCATCCGCCGTGTTTTCGAGGAACAGCTTCACCGTAACGACTTGGAATCCCCTCAGGCTCAAACAAATGCAGGAGCCCCCGTCGGCGCTTTCAGGTCCCATAACCTTGACTTCCTCAATCTCCTCTTCCAGCAAGTTTGTAATGAGGGCCTTAGACACCTTGATGTAGTTCGCACTGTGATCGAGAGCGGGTTAGAAAACAGAGTGGCGGCCCGAAAGGTCTAGCTGTGACACTCACATCTTAATCTTAGGACGACTGTGTCCGCCAAGAGCTTCGTACAACCTCAACACTATGGTCTTATCTGCCGAAGAACTCGAGAAGTCGTCATCGTCACCTCGCTTCACGGTGTCCAAAATGACACTCGGAGCGCCTTCGACGGTGAAAGGAGGCGTGTGGAGGAGTGAGTCGGTGTTGTTGCTCGACGTGTGTCGGACTAGTCAAAGAACCAATGAGCCCCAAAAGGATCAATGACTTTAGAAAATGGTGCTTAAACTCACTCGGGATAGGCGAATTGAACGCATAAGCCGCCTTGGCGACGTCTGACTCGAAGAAATGACCCTTGTGCGGTAGAATAGCCCATGAAAATTGATGCTCTGCGCGGAATTCGTAAACAACAAGCCTCATCTGTTAAGGCGATACAAGCGCTTACCGCCCTGATCTTGTTCTGAATCTGGAGAAGTCGGACCACGAAGTAGAGATAGTCTCATGACATTCCCAGTGGTGGCGTAGCCGTACTTGGATTCCGTCAGCAGCGCAACGCCGTAACCAAATTCGCTCAAGTCGGCATAGCGGTGCCCGCAAACTTCGAATTTAGCGGCTTCCTGGGTGGTGTTCTAATAAAAGAAAGTGAGTTTGGCTACTTCTCTCATTTGACGCTCGAAGAGCATACCTTGTGCGTTGGTCGCGACACCCAGCCGAAAGCGCATTCGTAGTAAGCAATGTCGCTGTGAATATCAAGAGGGAGTTCGACTGTGGCCGTAAAAAAAAAAAAACTATTTAGAACGATGATTAGACCTGCATACTGGGCGGAAGCTTACACTTCAAGAACTTGTGTCGTTCGTGCCAGTCGACCTTGGCGTCGAACCGAATGTATGGACGGGAGTTTGCTTGCGTCGTGGCTACATGCGGTCCCTTGGCTCAGTCAAATTCAAGCGTGTTAGGGAATAGACTTTACCACTTGTAGCGTCAAGGGAGATCTAGAACCATATAATCTGTCAGTGTAAGAATAGAAACCGCTGGCGCATCGCAACCTACCTCGACCCAGATCTTGCTCTGACCGTGGGCAATGTCCGCCGTGATTGACGCACGCAGCGGACCCGCCTCATGCACCTTGAGGTTCGAGAACTCTAACGGCTTTGAGGTTTCCAAGTGATGGATTTCAGTGTCCCCTAAAGAAGCCCATGTCGTTAGGCGATTCACGGCCAGGCTTGATGGAGGGTCGGTTCTACGTACAAGCGTCCCAGTTCGGTGGGGTGTCCCTCTCGAACATGACCAATCCTCCGGTTGTGCAGCATGGAATAAGCTCCCGCCTTGAACAGAATCCAATGTCGGTCAAGCGTTAATTAGAACTGTGTAGAAGGCCTCACCCAAGTTCACGATCGACCAAGCTAACGATCCGGCCTTTGGAAATCTTGAACTCGACACTCGAATTCTTAAGCACAAACGATCCATCCTCGGTTTGATGAGCTACGGGAGGAAGGTTAAGGTCTCATCCAAGGCGCGTGGCAACAGGCACCTCTTACCTGTCGCGCCAACGCCATCGACGAGATTCGGCGTTGCAACACCACCAATCGCTCTGCCTGGAGCACCGACCACGGCAAACACCCTATCACCTCTCTTTGACGACTGGACGAGTCCGCCATCCAATTCAACCGTGTTCTCGCCACTTCCGGTGATAGGAAGGACTACCGTCTCCAATCGAGGGAAGTCCAAGGTGTTCACGATGGCGAACCGACCGTCTGTGGCCTTGTACTCCTTCAGTGGCATAGGAGCGGCGATTCCTTTTGAGTCTTCCAGCAACACGGACAGCGCGTCGTGGATCATCTTGCGACCGTCCTTTGCGACTTCAGCGTAATTCTGTTCAGCGTCGATGTACACCATGCCAATGGCAGACCCAGGAAGGACTATGACGTGGAAATTGGTTATTTCAGCCGCTCGAAGCCAAGGGGTAATGAATCATACCATCGTGGAACTGATTGAGAAGCACCTTCTCCCAACACGTGTCGATGGTGTCCTTGGGGTAGGAGTATTTTTCGGGCTTGAACAGAGACGCCAGGGTGGCCAGGTACTCGACGTCTCGCATCAGGGTCTCAGAGTGTCGGTTACCCTTCTTGATGGAGCCGTGACTGGTGTACGTGCCTCGGTGGAACTGTTGCCCGCAAGACTGTCAGTCCTATGTCGACGACCGTTATTCGAGCGCCAAACCTCAAGATATAGTTCTCCTCTCCAAACTGGCAAGGTCTTCCCTTCTTCGGTATGTTTGTGAATGTCGTCGTAGAAGTCGTCCACACTCTCGCCCATGCTGACAACTGGAAGTTCGCGGTGTTCGTTGGCGGTTGCGCGGATTCGACGAAGCTGTTCGGTGATCAGGAAGTTAGGCGAGTTTGTCAGTCGGTCATACAGCCCGGGGACCCACATTTTCGAGCATCTTGTTCAAAGGCCCTCCTCCACCATCACCATTTCCGAAAGCAAGCAAGCCAGTATCGGACGATTCCAAGTTCTGAAGTGCGGCGGGTTAGCATAACGCTGTCGGAACTCAAGGCGCAGTGATCACCTTATGGTTCCAGATTCCCCTCCTCACATCCTGGACCGTGGCCTGCGCGGTATACGTGTCCACGGGGGTCATGTGGCAAATGACTTGCGTTCCGTCGAGTCCAACCCAATTGAACGTTGAGTGCGGGAAGGTGTTGACGTTGTTCCAGCTGAGCTTCTGGGTGAAGAAATTTTCCATGCCAGCTCCCCTGATGAGTTGCGGGAGGGCACCAGAAAGACCAAAGCTGTCGGGAAGCCAAGCGACTTTGGACGTAACGCCGAACCGAGAGCGGAAGTACCGTTGACCGTAGATCATCTGACGAGCGAGCGCTTCTCCAGATGGCATGTTCGAGTCGTTTTCCACCTAGCATCGGAGCGACGTTGAGTGTCCCTGACCAGAAGTTGCCGGGATGCGACTTACCCAGCTACCACCAACAAGTTGGAACTGCCCCGTCTTCACTCTCTCCTTGATCCGTTCATGGAGTTTCGGATACAATTGCTCCACCCACTTGAATTGCTGTGCGGATGAGGTCGCGAACCGATGCTCGGGGTAGCGCTCCATGAGATCAATCTAAAGCCGGATGTCGTTAGACAGAGATACTCATAACACGAATGTCCAGCCCACCTGTGTGGACCAACTGCGAGCAGCTTTCTGTTGCGTAACCGAAAATGGCCATAGCCAGGCTACGAGCAAAAAGAAATATGAGCAATACCCTGACGTTGGATTTTTCCTTGCTCGTTACCTGTGTCGATGTGGCAATTGCCGATACCCCACACCTGCGGTTTCTTGCCTTTCCCGAGACCCT
>WSTX01000036.1:0-30394 GCA_019633405.1 Tulasnella sp. 408 | reverse complement strand
GATTACAGCATTGCATGACGAGCTGACGAGTATGTTGAGCTGAAAGACGTCGAAATGAGGGTCCAGGTTATAAACGGAGTACACATGTGGGTGCTCTAACTAACCGATTTGAGATCTCCGTGGCAGATGGGAGGTTCGTGTGTATGAAGGTACTGGAGGCCCGCAAACATATCTTGGATCTGAAACGTATGGCTCGTTGGCTTGATGTCTCTCACTGCCCCTCCCTTTCCCAATGAAAGTGGGCTACTCACAAGAGAAATTCGTTCCGGGATTTCCCACTTCCCTGATGCAAGAAAATCCCGAACGTGCCCGTTGTCCTCCCAAGATAGAACTATCCAAACTTTCTGATTCTTAAAGTCCTCAACGAACCCCACCAACTCAACGATGTTCTCGTGGGATAAGCTGGCCAGCAGTTCCACTTCGTGAACAAATTCCTAATGAACAAACCCATCAGCACTCGCGGAGTGCATATCAGGAAGAGATGAGGTTGACCTTGGATAACTTTTCGTCCACGGGGTCATCGCTTCGGAGCTTCTTCACCGCCACCTGTTCTCCGGGTTCCCCGTCGTTCCCTTTCAAGCGCGCGCGGACCACATCAGCTTTTCCGCCTCTTCCGGTCGGCTCTGCAGTGCTCTCGATCTCGGTCTCAAAGATTCGATACTCTGATAGGCGGCTCAATCTCTCCTCCTATAACAAGTTGAGTGAGTCGAAGTTGAGCGTGCGAGAGCTCTGGATGACGAACCACGGAGAGCTTCTTCGTCTTCAGGTCGGGTGAGACTTCATCAATGGATGCTTGAGGTAAGGTAGCATTAAAATTTGGGAGTTGGGCGGTGTCTTGATCCTTGCCTTGATCCAAATCCATCTGGACCGGGTGGCCACTGTGGGGAGCGGGTGCAATGGGCTTGCTTTCGCCCTTTGACTCGGATGTTTGCATTGGAGGCGGTGTCTACCAAGAACTGAGATATACCAGAGATACAACGACTACGTCTCGAAATTCGGTCCTCGAGTCTGGAGGTTCTGCGAGGGACAAATGGCGCCGAACGATGATGGTCAATCGAGTGGTGCAAAAGCCTCTCGGCGACACCGCACTGCTCGGACATGCCGGCGCCTAGTTTTCCCAACCTCGTGGCATCTTCTTCTGGGAGTCCTTCAGATCTTAGAGGGTTAAGACAACCGTCAACGCCAGTCATCAGGCAGGGAAGTCCGAGAAGAGTTCAGCAATAGATGAGAGCGGCGGTTTCTTCCCTGGTCTCCTTCGCAAGTGAATATTGAATGGTACGAATATACCTTTGCCTGAAGCTCGTGTGGCGAGTAAGTCCTTCACCAGCCTTTCGGGTCCTGCCATTCCCCCTTATACCTGCCATTCTCTGTTTACGAAGCCTTCGGGATTGCTGGAGCAGTTCCGCGTTGAATCCGACCAATTCAAAAAAACAAGCGCCGAGGCCAAGGCCAAACGGAGCGTCGCGCTCCACAACCCTAAATTCTGTCTCTTCCTTTCTCTATTCAAGCTCCACGACTCTGCACACGCAAGGCGGGACTATCGGGTACCTGTGATTGATTGGAATATGCGCTACTTTGTGCGCCGTGCACGTGTCTCGTTACAATTTCGACTGATCCCGCCCCGACCAAGGCACCTTTACCGTGGCTGCATCAACGACAGTACTAAAGCCACTCTTCCTTTCCTCCTGTTGACGCTAGCAAGGCCAAATGTCCCGCGGAACTTCGCGCTAGCGTCCTCTACTCGCTGAACATCGCCGTTTCCAATCTCTCGAGGTTGACGCTCGTCGCTGTACCCGTCCACCAAGTGGTCCGCGCGCGCTCCCTTTCATACCATCCTCGTCGCTTACATCCTCAGCGTCTCGAAAGTCAAGGCATCTTTGAAGTAGTAGTGACTAAGCCTTTGAGGTTCGTTCATGATTTCGCTGAGGTTGGTTCGACGTGAGCACCCTGACATGACAAAACAAGCACTGGGTGGATGACCGTTATGCCGGCGGCAAAGTTCAAACCACAAGAGTCCGGATCCTTAACCCGAGCATTCTGACTCAAGCTTCGTCCTTTGCTGTCTCTGTGCATGAGAGAATGAGGATTCGCTTTACCGCTCGAGGTTTCAATCTGACCCCTGTCGGAGCCTTCTTCGCTGCGTTCAAGACCGTCCCCACCTCGATCCCTCAAGCTCCCTCCGCCTCGCCCTGGCTCCCTCCCCTTTGCGGGTCGCTGCACTCGTCGCTGGCAAACTGGGATACAAATACAATATGCCGACTTCACACGACGAGCGCCAACTCCGTCCCGAATGACAATGTCACTCCACCCACCTACAAGTCGTCTTACCTCGCTGCTCGCCAATACAACAGCTCCCCTTCCAACTTTTCTTCTTCTTCGCCCACCTTATCCACCTCGTACTCCTCCTCATCCATGCACTGCGCTCCGCTCAAACGCCTCTTGTCCAAGCATTTCGGGTTCAGCATCAGACGATTGGACAAGCACTTCGGAACCCGCGAACCAAACCGTCCAAACCGTCGTCTCCACTCGATGAAGCTGCACTCCCTACACCGGCTCACGCGGGTGTCATCTTTGGCAGACGTTCAATGCTTGGTTTACGCTTGGGTGAGCGGGGAGCTGAACAGGACTGCGACTGATGAAGGGCCGTGTCAGGAGGGGGGGAGTCGGCAGAGCGCGACGGTGCTGTTGTTGAACGGGATCATCGCATTTTGTCGGATATCGTCAGTTCGACCGCAAATCAGAAGAACGGCCGTTATCAGTGACTGCAACCGGTAAGTTCACCGGGTCTGCTTCTACACGAGAGATGAAATCCAACGTGAAGCAGGTCCTAACCATCCTTCTCGGTGATGTACGCATTTCATCTGAGCATCACGCCCGCCAACTCGATAGGCGTCGCGTTGACGTTCGCCGGAGTGCATGGCACGGAGCGGTGGAGTACGAAGAAAGGAAATCGGCCAAGGATGGTGCAAAAAGGAAACAAGCTTCGGCTTTTTGGCTTTAGTCTCGCTTCCTCTCTCCCCCTACACCGGAGCCTCGCCCCAAGTTTTCTCTTGTTCCGCAAATTCATACCTTCCACTCCACCGATGGTCCACCTCATGCCACCGTCACGACCCTCCGATCACTCAACGTCGTACCGTCCTCCCTTTGGATTCTTGTGCGCCATTCCGTCTAAGCTGACCGTCCAGTCCCCAATTCAGGTTCCTCAACACCCCTCCACCCCCGATTGGAGATCGTACAAAAATTTTCTGCGTCCTCCGACTCAGATTTTGTCTGTAACCCGTCTCTCTGTAACCTTATTCTTAAAAAAAAAAGGTCTGTTCCGTTTCGGTCTCTTCTTCCGGATAATTCTATCCAGCAGCCCCCCCTTCGGCAGCAACCCACAGCACCCCCCTCGGAAATGGCCTCTGCCGAACAACCCCAAGAGTGTCAGGGTCTACCGCTTCAAAGTCGTCACATCACTATAAAGGCCATCAGATGTGTTGTCTGTCCGTTGATTGACCTGCCCCACGCCGGGGAATCGATGTCGGTCGTGGGGCATCACTGGGTTGCTTGCTGCGAGTAATGCGCTGCGGCCTCTTTGCGCGGTGTCAAGCAAACGAGTCGCAAGACTGTCCGACTCAGAAACGTAGTGGTATTAGGGCTCACAGCGGAACTACGGTAATGTCCTAGGCGACTTTCTCATCTAATACAGTAGATAACCAATAAGAGGCATCATCCGCTTCATTGGGGACGCCTATCTGAGAATAAAGATCCCGGGCCTTGGTATAGAATGAAGCCGCCTTCCTTCCGCGGTCTTGCTTCCGGTAGACGTGACCAAGACCACGTAGCGTGTTCGCTCGCCCCAGGTCATCGCCGATGCGGGTGTAGATCTTTTGCGCTCGCGTGTACGAATATTTGGCCTCGGCGTAGTTGCATTGAGCCGAGTGGACGTTTCCCAGTCTCTGTAATGTGTTCGCTCGACCTTGGTCGTCGCCGATGCGAGCGTAGATCTCCTGCGCCCGCGTATGCGATTCCTCGGCTTCGGAATACTTGCGTTGGCAGCGGTAAACGTCTCCCAATCCAAGTATTGTGTTCGCTCGACCTTGGTCATCGCCGGTGCGAGCGTAGATCTCTTGGGCTCGCATATACGATTCTTCGGCCTCAGCGTACTTGCGTTGAGCGCGGTAGACGTCTCCTAATCCATCCAAAGTGTTTGCTTGACTTCTTTCACTACCGGTGCCAGCGTAGATCCTTTGCGCTCGTGTAAACGATTCTTCGGCCTCGGCGTACTTGCATTGTAAGCGGTACACTTGTCCCAATCCAAGTATCGTGTTCGCTCGACCTTGGTCATCGCCGGTGCGAGCGTAGATCTCTTGCGCGCGTGTATACGATTTTTCGGCCTCGGTGTAATTGCATTGAGCGCTCAGAACAGTTCCCAATCCAAGTATCGTGTTCGCTCGACCTTGGTCATCGCCGGTGCGAGCGTAGATCTCTTGCGCTCGCGCATACGATTCTTCGGCCTCGGAGTTCTTGCTTTGAGCGTAATGCACATCTCCCAAATACTTCAGCGCCTCAGCAAGAACCTCTTGGGAAACGGCAGACTCGGTATTAGTTATGACCTTCTCCAACAGTTCCGCTGCCTTCTGGGGTCTATTTTGTGAGTAGTGCATCCTGCCCATCTCCAGCAGAAGGGTAGGTGATAGCTCCTTGCTGCCTGAGGATGTTCCACGCAACGGGGGGACTGACGGCTGCAAACGATGCGTTAGGAAAGGCCCATGAGAGGAGGAATGTGACACTTGCCATCCATTTCACTTCGATACAGCATTGATTCACGTGCGGCCTATCCTCGGCGTTGTATTTCCAACAATCCATCATCAAACTGCACAGGCTAATGACTTGCCCCACCTCCTTCTCCTCGTGAATCATTGGTACTTTGCCCTGTATCACTTTCAACAAAATGGCACAATCGCGTTGGAGTTCTTCAAACGGAACCCTATTCGTCATCATCTAGGAAGAACGCCGCCGGTGGAATGTGTGAGCATCTCGGCGATCCGCGCGTAAGGATTTGGCGTACCTCCCAGCAGACCCATCCCGCTGACCAGATATCGCTTGCCAGACCAGGTTGTGCTTCTTCCTTTACGAGTTCGGGTGCTGCCCAACGGAGTGACCAAACCGGACCAGTCAAGGTCAACTGATTGGCGGAGGCAACGACCGTGATTTCATGGCAACTGTCTTCCTCATCCGCCGCTGCAACCTCGCCCGCATTTAAAGGCAGCTTCTCTCGGTTTGCCGGTCGATTATCGCCGTTTCTCATGACTCGGGCTGAGCCAAAGTCGGTGATTACTGCACGGCAATCCGAACCGACGAGGATGTTGAGCTGAAACGACGTCGAAATGAGAATCCAGGTTTTAAACGGGGCACGCGTGTGTGTGCTCCAACGTACCGATTTGAGGTCGCCATGGCAGATGGGCGGTTCGCGTGTGTGAAGATACTGGAGGCCGTTAAACATATCTTTGATCTGAAATGTATGGGTCGTTCGCTCGACGTGCTATCTCAATATTCCCCATGGCAGTGCGCGACTCACAAGAGAAATCCGTTCCGGAATCTCCCACTTTCCAGACGCGAGAAATTCCCGGACGTTCCCGTTAGGCTCCCAACCTAGAACTATCCACGCTTTCTGATGCTTGAGGTCTTCCACAAAGCCGACCAACTCAACGATGTTCTCGTGGGATAAACTGGCCAGCAGCTCCACTTCATGGACAAACTCCTAACGAACCGAGCCATCAGCACTGCAGAGTGGAGCTCAAGACGTAGAGAGTCTGACTTTGGAGAACTTTTCTTCGTCCGTGGCTTCACCACACCGAAGCTTCTTCACCGCCACTCGTTTGCCACGTGACCCCTTGTTCCGCTTGAAGCTCGCTCGAACGACATCAGCCTTTCCGCCTTTTCCGTTAGGTTTTGCGGTGCTCCTAATTGAAGTAGATCGGATGCGATACTTTGAGAGGCGGACAAGTCTTTCCTCCTACACCACATTCGATCAGTGAACAGTGGTATGTGAACGGGAGGGCAACGAACGACAGACCAGGGAGAGCTTATTCGCTTTCGGGTCGTGAGCCATTTTATCATTCAACGGTTGGGTTAGAGTAGAGTCAGGATGTGGGACTTGGGCGTTATCTTGATTGTTGTCTTGGTCCAAGTCCATCTGGATCGGCTGGCCGCGGTCAGGAGCGGGTACAACGCACTCGACCCCATTTGTTGATGTTTGCATTGGTCGTGATAGGTGCGGAAGAGAGATAGCGACTGACTCTAGAAATAACTCTTTGAGACAGAGGGATCCGGGATGGGTGAGTGGAAGAGAGGTGCTAGAAGGTGGCGGTTGAGTGCCAGGGCAACGGGCTGTGCGGCGAGACCGCACGCCACCGCTCAGGCACGCCTGCACTTGAATTTCGTGGTCTCGCGGTGTGTCCTTGGAACCCTACGCACGTTAACACGTCGTCCCCGACAGAGGGAATTCTCAGTAGGGGCTCAGCAAACTACGAGAGCTATAAGCTGCTGTTCCTTCGGGATGCATGGCCACCCCTGCAATGATTTCTCTCCCACTCGCCTTGTTCTTCCGATTGTGGTATATGGGTCGGTTCCTCGTTAGTCCTGTCTTAACATTCCATTAGACGCGCCTTTTCTAAAGAGAGTTTCCTTGTACGTAAATATAAACACCGTCGAGACGTGACGCCTAAGGCACCGGTGGGGTGCCACGAAGCTTCCGTCACCCGTTTGAATATGTGGTTCCTTGACCTCTTCCGAAAACAAGCGCCCGAGGTGTAACCAGCTAGAACCGAGCGTCCGGCTCACTACCGCCTTTTACTCCATCAAATATTGACGGCTCTGTACGCGCACTGCGAAACCATCGGCCGCTTGTGGTTGGGGAATGTGCACTAGTTTGTGAGTGTGCCGTGCACGTGTCGCGTTGAAATTTCGACTGGCTCCCCGCCCCACCAACCGCACCTCGGCGTTGGCTGCCTCAACACGGTAACTAACTACATTTTTTTGCTCCCAGACGCCAGCGAGGCTTACTGTCCGACAGAACTTGGCCCTTGCCGCGTTCGGCGTCCTCTATACCCTCAGCATCTCCGTCTTCAACCTGTCACTCAGCTCGTCGCGGTGCCCTCCCACCAAGTCGTCCGCGCCCGCGCCCCCTTCTTCACCATCCTCGTCGCCTACTTCCTAAGCGCGTCTAGAGGCAAATGGATCCTTGGAGTGGGAGCGACGAAGCTTTTCAGCTTGATCCCTGTCATCGCTGGACTGGGTTTCGCGCGAGTAACACATCCTAAGGACAAACAGGCCACCGGACCAGAGCCAAGTGGATGATTGTTACCGGCGGCAAACCCAGCCTTCGGTTCACGTAACTGGAAAGCTGACTCAAATCACTTCTTCCTCTATTACAGGAACTGTGACGATTATAGCTTCACTGCCTGGGGATTCAGTTTGACGCTCCTCGGAACGTTCCTCGCCGCAGTCTCCAACCTTCAAACTCCCTCCGCAGCTTCCCCGGTTCTCGACTCCTTTATTGGTCGCTACTCCCCTGACCGCTCAACCCGGGTACGAGTACGTCTTCCCGCCTTCACCTACATCCAAGTCCTTCAGCAATGGCAACGCCACCCTACCCAAGTCGCCTTACTCGCCGCACACCAACATACCCGCTCCTCGTCCAACTCATCTGCTTCATCTTCTACGTTACAACCCTCGTCCTCATCGCTAGCCAAGCGCTTCGGTTCCCTGAAACCCCTCTTGTTCAAGGGCTTCGGCTTCGTCACCAAGCGATTCGACATGGGTTCAAACGGTCCTCTCCACGTCAATCAAGCTGTACCCCGTGGGCCTGCTCATGCAGATATCAACTTTAGCGTTTGTGCAGTGCTTGTTCTACGCTTGGGTGAGCGGCAAATTGGATCGAGCTGCGGCGCATAAGGGACCTGGATTGGAAGGCAGAGTGCGACGGTGCTGTTGCTGAACGGGATCATCGCGTTTTGGTTGAATATCGTTAGTTTGGCGGCGAATCAAAAGAACGGGCCGTTGACCATGACTGTGGCTGGTAAGTCAACTCGTCATTTTCCCTTGTCCACCTCAACCAAACAGTCATGACCAAGCCTCAACGTTGTACCATACTGCGTTGGGACAGTTTTCATGCCTCTTAGACTTATCGCACCACCCCAAGCCAGGTCGCTTTCTCTTCCCTGCCCTGAATCGTACACTCACTCCCCCTCCTTCTGTCGCCTGATTCGTAATTTGTCTTGGAACCCGCCTCTCTGTAACCTTATTCTTCAGGAATGGCCCTCTTCGTCCCCGCTTTTTCGTCCTCCCACCCAAACCCTGAAGTCTTTTTTCGCAGTTTCGGTTTTATTTTCTTTCCATTTACAGGAAGTCTTACGTTTTTCCGGGGGGGGGTCTTTTCTTTTTCTTCCCGTTCTTGTTGTACTGCTCGGTTCCCCCCTGCGCATCTGTCTCTACACATATTACATTCCTTTACAGTTCACGGAAAGAAACCTGATATATATAGACGACGCTCGCATTAGAATAACTTTGTAGATAACATAAATTACATAGACATTTTTTTGACTTGGCCACAGTGAAGGTGTCCAGGTCGTCCTATCCCTCTGGAAATAGATCCGTCTTTGCTGTAGCCAAGCATGTGTGGTTCTGGTTCTGGTTCTGGTTCAAGTCCAAATGTAATGCGTTATCCGGCTGTCCTTTAGCTGGTTGGCAAGTGGAGATCTGATTCCAGCTATCGGAGGTAACCGGCTTGCTCGTTGCTAGCTGGATCCGCTGTCGCCCTTCTTGGACTGTCTAGAGCGAACCGGTCGGAAGATATTCAGCTTGGAAAAGGAGTGAGCGAAAGATCTGCGGCACGAGGACCAGGTCCTCCGCGTCCATCCATCTCGCACAGTATCCAAACGACGAGAGGCATCGTCCGCGTCGACAGTTTGGCCGATCTCGGAAAAGAGGCCTCGTGCCTTGGCACCGAATTGCGCCGCATGGGTGCTCCGGCGTTGCGTTTTGTACAGGTGAACAAGGCCTCGTAGGGTGTTCCTTCGACCGAGGTCATTGCCGATGCGAGCGGAGATCTCTTGCGCTCGCGTATACGATTCTTCAGCCTCGGCAGACTTGTCCTGAGCGTGGTAGACGCGTCCCAACCCTCGCAAAGTGTTTGCTTGACCTTGGCTATCGCCGATGCGAGCGTAGATCTCCTGCGCTTGCGTATAAGATTCTTTGGCCTCGGCGTACTTATCTTGTGAGCGGTAGACGTGTCCCAAGCCAAGTATGGTGTTCGCTCGACCTTGGTCATCGCCGATGCGAGTGTAGATCTCTCGCGCTTGCCTATAGGATTCTTCGGCCTCGGCGTACTTGCCCTGATCGTAGTAGACGTCTCCCAACCCATCCAAACTGTTTGCTCGACCTTGCCCATCGTCAATGCGAGCGCAGATCTCTTGCGCTTGCGTATACGATTCTTCAGCCTCGGCATGCTTGTCCTGAGCGTAGTAGACTCGTCCCAACCCTCGTAAAGTGCTTGCTCGACCCTGGTCATCGCCGATGCGAGCGGAGATCTCTTGCGCTCGCGTATACGATTTTTCAGCTTCGACAGACTTGTCCTGAGCGTAGTAGACGCGTCCCAACCCTCGCAAAGTGTTTGCTTGACCTTGGTTATCGCCGATGCGAACGAAGATCTCTTGCGCTTGCGTATACGATTCTTCGGCCTCGGCGTACTTGTCTTGTGAGCGGTAGACGTGTCCCAAGCCAAGTATAGTGTTCGCTCGACCTTGGTCATCGCCGATGCGCGCGTAGATCTCTTGCGCTCGCCTGTACGATTCTTCGGCCTCGGCGTACTTGTCCTGATCGTAGTAGACGTCTCCCAACCCATCCAAAGTGTTTGCTCGACCTTGGTCCTCGCCGGTGCGAGCGTAGATCTCTTGCGCTCGTCTATACGATTCTTCGGCCTCGACGTACTTGTCTTGTGAGCGGTAGACGTGTCCCAGGCCTAGTATCGTGTTTGCTTGACCTTGGTCACTGCCGATCCGAGCGTAGATCTCTTGTGCTCGCCTAAACGATTCTTCGGCCCTGGCGTACTTGCATTGTAAGCGGTAGATGTCTCCTAAGCCATCCAAATTGTTCGCTCGACCTTCGTCATCGTCGATGCGAGCGTAGATCTCTTGCGCTCGCGTGTACGATTCTTCCGCCTCTGCGTACTTGGCTTGATAGCAATGCACATCTCCCAAGTATTTCAGCGCCCGAGCAAAAACCTCTTGGGGACCGGCGGACTCCGTATTAGTTACGATCTTCTCAAACAGTTCCGCCGCTTTTTCGGGTCTATTTTGTGAGCAGTGCATCCGGCCCATCTGCATCAGAAGGTTATGTGACAGCTCGTTGCTGTCTGATGTTGTGTCACGCAGCGGCGGGGCCGACGGCTGCGAAGGGATGGTTTTTAGGAACGGCCCCTGAACGTAGGAACGTAAGACTTACCATCCATTGCACTTCAATACAGCATTGATTGACGTGCGGTCGATCCTCGGGCTTGGATTTCCAACAATCCGTCATCAAGCTGCATAGCCTAATGACTTGCCCCATCTCCGTGTCCTGGTGGATCATTGGTACTTCCCCCTGAATCACTTTCAACATAACGGCACAATCGCGTTGAACGCCTTCAAACGGAACCTTATTCGTCATCATCTAACAAAAATACCGCCGACGGAATGTGTGAGCATCTCGGCAACCCACGGGTAGGGGTTTAGCGTACCTCCCAGCAGACCCATCCCGCTGACCAGATATCGCTTGCCAGACCTGGTTGGGCTTCCTCCTTGACGACTTCGGGCGCCGCCCAGCGGAGGGACCAAAGAGGACCAGTCAACGTCAACTGATTGGCTGAGGCAACGACCGTGACTTCGGGACAACTGTCTCCGTCATCCGCAGCTGCAACCTGACCAGCATTTTGCATCTTTTCTCTATTAGCCGCTCGATTATGGTCGCTTCTCACGACTCGTGCTGAGCCGAAATCCGTGATTACTGCATGGCAAGAGGAGCTGACGAGGATGTTGAGCTAAAGCGGCGCCGAAATGAGACTCCAGGTTTTAAACGGGGCACGCATATATATGGTCGAACGTACCGATTTAAGGTCCCCATGGCAGATGGGCGGTTGGCGTGTGTGAAGGTACTGGAGGCCGCCAAACATGTCTTTGATCTGAAATGTGTGAGTTATTATCTTGACCTAGATCACGATTCCCCATGACGGTACGCTACTCACAAGAGAAATCCTTTCTGGAATTTCCCACTTCCCCGATGCAAGAAACTCCCGGACGTTCCCATTGGGCTCCCAAGATAGAACTATCCACGCTTTCTGATGCTTGAAGTCTTCCACAAATCCGACCAACCGAACGATGTTGTTGTGGGATAACCCGGCCAGCAGTTCCACTTCATGAACGAATTCCTAAATGCATGAGACATCAGCGCTGCAGAGCCGATATCCGGAAAAGAGGATCTGACTTTGGGGAAATTCCCTTCGTCCGCCGCTTCACCGCACCGCAGCTTCTTCACAGCCACTGGTTCCCCCTCCCACTCGACGTACGCCCGGACCACATCGGCTTTTCCTCCTTTTCCGGTCGGCTCTCCGATGCTCTCAATTTCGCTTTCACAGATTCGATACTCCGCTAGGCGGCTCAATCTCTCCTCCTATTACACGTCAAGTGAGTCGTTGTGCATACGAGAACTTTGGATGACCAACCACGGAGAGCTTCTTTGTCTTCGGGTCGAGAGCGACTTCATGAATCGGCTCTTGAGCTAGGGTAGAATCAGATGTTGGGACTTGGGTGGTGTCTTCATCACTGTCTTGATCCAAACTCATTTGGACCGGGTGACCACTGTGGGGAGCGGGTGCAATAGGCTCGCTTCCCACCCTTGATGTTGGCATGGGCGGTGGTGTGTAGCAGGAAGCGAGATACACCAGAGATATATAGACTCCGTCTAGAAAGTAGGTCCTTGAGTTTGACGGATGTGAGAAGGGTGAATGGAAGAGAGGGTGCTGAACGATGATGGTCCGCCGAGTGGTGCAAAGGCCTCTCCGGCGACACCGCACTGCTTCAGACACGCCGGCGCCTCTTTCCTAGCGTCGCGGCATCTTCTCCTCGGAGTCCCTCACATATTAGCAAGTTGAGACAACCGCCAACGTCAGTCATCAGACAGGAAGTCCAAGAGGAATTCAGCAAAAGACGAGAGCGGCGGTTTGGCGGTTTCTTCCCCAACTTGCATCTCCTTTGCAAAGCGATCATTCAGTAATAGAAATGGACCTTTGCCTGGAGCTTGAATGGCGAGTAAGTCCTTCACAAGCTCCTCGGGTCCCCATTCCCCCTTATCTGCCGTTCTCCGTCATTCTTTGATATTGTCAAACCGGCCGGTTTCCCTTTCGTCCCGCTGATGGGCCTGCCCTTACATCTGGAGCGCGCGGGTCTCCTCTCGCTCCCAAGAAAGAACATAGGAGAGTTTCTCTCAACAGGGCCCTCATTGAATACTCCCCCAGAGAGATAGAGACGCAACAGGATCGTCAGGGTGGAGATTACGAAGCCTTCGGCATCGCTGGAGTCGGTTCCGCGTGAGTACGAGCCATTCAAAAACAAGCGCCGAGGCTAAGGCCAAGTAGGGCGCAGCGTCTGGCTCCATAACCCCATTCCTTTATCTTTGGTGACTCTGCACACGCTCTGCGGGGCCATCGGGTGCTTAAGGATTATAGGCTACTATGTGAGGGCGCCGTGTTTCGTTACAATTTCGATTGACCCCGCCGCGGCCAAGACACCTTTGCTGTAGCTGCATCAACAACAGTCCTAAGGCCACCGTTGTTTCCGCGCATCGACAGTTCCGGTACCTTTCCTGCAAGCTGTCTGTATACGCTCCTCCCCCCCCCCTTCACCACCCTCGTCGCTTCCATCCTTAGCGTCTCTAAGGTTAAAGGCACCCTTGGAGTGGGAGTAACCAAGCCTTTGAGCTTGGTTCCTCCTATCGCCGGGGTTGGTTCCGCGAACACTAACCTGTTAACAAAACAAGCGCCCGGTAGATGATGGTTATCGGCTGCCAACGAACGCACTCGACCCCATTTATGAATATTCGCATAGCAACGGTTCTCGATAAAGGGGTGAGATACAGAAACAATACAGCGTCCGACTCTCGAAGTAATTCTTTGCGACAGAGGGATCCGGGATGGATGAATGGAAAAGAGGATGGCGGTTGAGTGGTGCAAAGTGCTCTGCGACAACACCGCACCTCTTAGACACGCCGGCGCTTGATTGTTGTAGTCTCGTGGTATGCCCTCCTTGGAACGTTCCACATATTGGCACGTCAATCCAGCTTTCAAGTTCGGTCACTAGAGAGGAGATCATAGACAGGAGCTCAGCAAACGACGAGAGATGGGGTTTCTTTCGAACAACCGGTTCTGCAAGGTGAAAGTTCAATTATAATTCTAGAAATAAGCTCTTGCCTAAACCTGTGGGCGGTAAGTTTGTTCCCGGCTCCCTAGGTAATAGTGGTTTTGTCAAATAGCAGTTAAATGAGAGGAATGGACAAGTGAGCATGACTATGACAGGTCACTTCACTCATTATCACTGAACGCTTAGTGACGAGCGGCTAGTTCTATTGCCGCGTAAACTATCCACTGCACGTCCTTAAGGAATTGGCTATGTAATGGCTGCTTTGCGGTAGACACTTTACTTTCGAACGCGCACCGGCCAACCGCAAGACAATTCGCCTGGGAGAAGCCGTAATATCAAGGTTCACAGTGCAAGGATGATGCACTAACTGCTTCTCCCATCTAAGCGGTACATCTTCAATAACGAGGATCATCCGTTTGGTCGCTCTGGGCGACTTGAGAATCGAGTCCTTGTGCCTTGGTATAGAGTGGCCCCGCCTCCTTTCCGCGGCCTCGCTTTCGGTACAGATCATCGAGGCTGCGTAGCGTGTTCGCGCGACCTTGATCGTCGCCCATGCGAGCGTAAATCTCCTGTGCTCGCGTATATAATTCTTCAGCCTCGGCGTACTTGCACTGAGCACGATGGACACTTCCCAGACCGATCAAGGTGTTTGCTCGCCCCCGGTCATCGCCTATTCGAGCGTAGATATCTTGCGCCCGCGTATACGATTCTTCTGCTTCGGTATACCGACGCCCCGCGCGGTGCACGTGTCCCAGTCCCAGTACCGAGTTCGCTCGACCGTACTCGTCACCGACGCGAGCGTAAATTTCTTGGGCTCGTTCATACGATTCCTCGGCGTCGGAGTACTTGTATTGAGCGCGGTAGATATCTCCCAGTCCAGACAGCGTATGCGCTTGACCTTGGTCATCGCCGATGCGACAGTAGATCCCTTGCGCTTGTCCATAGTATTCGGCGGCCTCGGCATACTTGCGTTGGGCGCAGCGGGAGCTGTACTGGGGACGCACCCCCGGGGACCTAGGGCTAACCCGCCAAGGCCTCACGGGGGTGTTTGGCAGTCAATTTGTGAGGTCCCCGGGGGGAAATTGCAAATGGTATCACTGGATGCGGGCGTCGATTGGGTGGAGGTCACATGAGCACGTGGGATTGGTAGACTGGCAAAGGGGGGTGAGTGATGAGCTCGGTCACCCGGGGGTGGGCAGCCATGTCCACCCCGGGTGAGGTGGGGAGATTCACCCCGGCGAGTGCTCCCTTATAAGTTCTGATAGTATCCGTGATGTAATTGAAGCGTATGTATTGAACTACTCTAGAATATACATCCGAAATTGAATAAACGTACCTCCGCCGTTGGGACGATTCTAATGGGAACATGAAGGTAAGTAATGGATACAATAAGCCCGTCGCATAGTAGGCTTACCGATCGGTTTTTATCGTTTTGTCAGACATCGCCAAAGTGGTTATTTGGATTTTGGTGGCCAGGGAGCGGTGCCCTAAGGACAGAAGCTAAAAGTTGTCACCCAAAGGAGGAGAGATGGAGCAATATAACGGGAACCACATGACAGCATACAATTACTGTTATCCCCTAAAAGCCCAAAGAGGTTTCAAGCATTGCATTAGCATTTGAATTGGTGGGTGGGAGGGACATACCCTGGTATGGTGCATACCGCTTTCGGAGTTGGATGGAGTGAGGGTGGTGGAAATCGAACGATCGAAATTTTTGGGGGGTTGTCCAAAATCAGGGCCAGTCCCAACACGAACTTTTTGCACGTCTCCCGGCCATACCCCGGTTGAGGCTCTGTTCTTTTGATACACCCAGCCCACATCCCTAGAACTACCATCATGGTCATCTGTGATATTTCACCACGCTCCTGTTGCAACCTCCAACTCTCCGCGAGTACAATAACTGTCAGGTAACGTTTTCCCTGCGTGCCGCACCAAGACCACTAAAATAAACGTCATTGCCTGCTTTGGGCTTGCAGGAGATAGTTCAAACGGTGAGCCCTGTTCAAGCGCTTATCCCATATTTATAACTTATACTTGCTCTTGTTTCAGACAGGTGATGAACAGTGATTGGTGAGCCTGCTTTGTGATGCTTTTATTGTATCCATTACTTACCTTCATGTTCCCATTAGAATCGTCCCAACGGCGGAGGTACGTTTATTCAATTTCGGATGTATATTCTAGAGTAGTTCAATACATACGCTTCAATTACATCACGGATACTATCAGAACTTATAAGGGAGCACTCGCCGGGGTGAATCTCCCCACCTCACCCGGGGTGGACATGGCTGCCCACCCCCGGGTGACCGAGCTCATCACTCACCCCCCTTTGCCAGTCTACCAATCCCACGTGCTCATGTGACCTCCGCCCAATCGGCGCCCGCATCCAGTCACACCATTTGCAATTTCCCCCCGGGGACCTCACAAATTGACTGCCAAACACCCCCGTGAGGCCTTGGCGGGTTAGCCCTAGGTCCCCGGGGGTGCATCCCCAGTACAGCTCGCAGCGGACGTCCCCCAATCCATCCAATGTTTTCGCTCGACCGTGATCGTTCCCTATCCGAGCGTAGATTTTCTGCGCTCTCGCATACGATTCTTCGGCCTCCATGTATCGACATTGAATATTCCGAATGTGTCCCAGATAACGCAGCGCCCTGGCAACAACTCGTTTGTGCACTGCGGACTCGGCACCATTCACGACCTCCTCAAGCAGCGACACGGCGTCTTCGTATCTATCTTGCGCATAGTGCATGAGGCCCTTCTCTAACAAAAGGAAAGGTGCAAGTTCTTTGGGACCTAAGACGGTTTCACCCGACGGAGGTACCGACGGCTGGGAATGGGTCTATCTTAGGGATTGCACAGAGCACGATGAATAGGAGACTTACCATCCATCGCACGGCTTTACAACATTGATCGACGTGAGGTCTCTCCTCGGGCCTGTATTTCCAACAATCCGTCATCAAACTGCACAGCGCCGCCACCTCCGCGCCGTCGTGTACCAAAGGCAATTCGCCCCGAATCACTTTTAACACGATAGCAGAGTCTCGCTTAAGGTCCTCGAAGGGAACCTTGCCCGTCATCATCTAACCAAAGTTCCGCACATGGAATGAATGATCATTTCGGACGACGCGCCGGAGTATCGGTCCGGCGTACCTCCCAGCAGACCCATCCTGCGGACCAGATATCACTCGCTAGGCTCGGCTGTTCTTCTTCCTTGACGAGTTCGGGTGCTGCCCAGCGGAGCGACCAAACAGGACCGGTTAAGGTGAGCAGATTGAAGGAAGCAACGACCGTGACTTCAGGACTGCTGTCGGCCTCATCTGTCCGAACCCGGTCCGGATGCCTCATGTTATGTTCAGTGGGGACTCGGTTATTATCGGCTCTCAAAGGACGGGCTGAACCAAAGTCTGTAATTATCGCATGGTATGATGAGTTGACGAGGATGTTGAGCTAAAATGACGTCATTATCAGACTCCAGGTTCTAAGTGAAACACGAATGCGGTTACTCGAACTAACCGATTTGAGGTCTCCATGACAGATGGGCGGTTGGCGTGTGTGAAGGTATTGTAAACCTCTGAACATATCTTGGATCTAGATTATATATGAGTTGTTAGCTAGACATAACTCTCCACTTGATTGGACAGGGCTTACAAGGGAAATTCTTTCCGGGATTTCCCACTTTCCTGAGGCAAGAAATTCCCGAACGTTCCCATTGGGCTCCCAAGATAGAATGATCCAAGCCTTTCGATGCTTAAGGTCTTCCACGAACCCAATCAATTGAACGATGTTCTGATGGGATAACCCAGCCAGCATTTCCACTTCATCGACGAACTCCTAATGAACGATCCATTAGCTTTGCGAAGCGGACCTCGGATGTAAATAATCTCGCCCTGGAGAAATTCTCTTCATCCATGTTGCCACTGCACCGAAGCATCTTCACAGCTACTTCCGTCGCGTTCGTCTCGCTGTTCCGTTTGCAGCCCGCTCGAACCACGTCGGCTTTTCCGCCTTTTCGACTCGGCTCCGCGAGGCTTCCAGTCTCTGTAGAGTGAATTCGATACTTGGATAGCCGGCCAATCCTCTCCGCCTATAATACCTTGAGTAAGCCCTCTGCTCAGGCGACGAACTCCGAGCGACGGACCAACGAGAGCCTTCTTCGTCCTAATTGGGAAGCGACTTCATGACGCGATGCTCGAGCTTGGGTAGATTGACAAGGCGGGAAGCTGGCGTCATCTTGAGCCTTGTGTTGATCCGAGCCCAGTTCGACCGGGTGGCGGTGGCGACTGTGAGAAGGTTGTTCACCGGACTTTGCGCTTGTTGATGCTTGCATGAACTGGAAACGATGTTCGACAAAGGCACGAAATACGGAACAGGTCCAACAACTGGCTCTGGGAATGGGTCCCTTCGACTGAAGGATCCAAGCTGGGCGAGTGTATGGTGGGGTGCTGCGATGATGATTGGTCGTTGGATTGGTGCAAAGGACTATCCGGACTGGCAGTGCACCGCCTGGACCCAGTGGCCACTCTCGCGGCATTCCCCCCTCCTTGGAATCTTTCATAAGATGACACACCGAGGAAGTCTCCAAAGTCAATCACGAGAGAGGAAGCAATAGGAAAAACGGACCAAAGACGAGAGCCGCGGGTTATTCCTGCCTCCTTCGAATATCGAATTTGAGGAAAATAGGTGACTGTTAAGTCCCAGCCGGTCCTTCTCTCTATGTGGCTTCCTTCGTTATTATAGCACTCGTCGGTTCGCCGTCCGGCCCGTCGTCCGTCTTTGCACCCAGATTAGACATGTGTCTTATATATCACTCCTAAGAAAAGAATGAAATTGAGTTCGCTTTTCAAATACGAGTACTCAAACAGAACACCCCCCGGCGCGTCCAAATGCCAAGGGATCCTTGGGGTGGGAGCCATGAAGCCTTGATTATCGTCTTGAGTTGGTTCCGCGCGAACACGAGCCATTCAAAAATAAGCGCCGAGGCGAAGGCCAACTAGAACGGAGCGACCTGCTCTATAACCCCCAAGTTCGGTCTCTTCCTTTCTCTTTAACGGCTCTGCATGCGCTCTGCAGGGCCATCGGGGGTTTGTGGTTGGTGAAGAGGATGTGAGCAAATACGTCACGCGTCTCGTTGAAATCTTGACTGGCTGCCCACCCCACCTTGGCGGTGGTTGCCCATCACCATCAACACCCGTAACTCACATCATCACTCTTTGTTTCTGCCCTCAGACGCCAGCAAGGCTGGCCGTCCGACAGAACTTGACGTTCGCTGCGTTCACCGTCCTCTACGCGCGCTCAACATTGCCGTCCTCAACCTGTCGCTGCAGCTCGTCACGGTGCCTCCCCCAAGTCGCTCGCGCCTGCGCCGCCTTCTTCACCATCTTTGTCGTTCACCTCCTACGTGCATCGAGAGACCAGGATCCTTGGAGTGGGAGCAACGAAGCTTTTGAGCCTGGTCCTCGTTATCGCTGGAGGAGTGGGTAACGCGAACATCCTATTACGACACAAGTCGGATGTCAGAGCCAGGTATGTTCCCGGCGGCAAACCCGGCCTTTGGTTCACATAACCACAAAGCTGACTCCAATCCTTTATTCCTCATTTATCATAGGGCCTACGACAATTGTAGATTCACCGTGCGGGGTTCATCTTAACGCTTCTCGGAACGTTCCTCGCCGCACTCAAGGCCTCAAGACCTCGCTGTTTCAAACTCCCTCGGCAGCTTCCCGGCTCTCAACGCCTTTACCGGTCGCTACTCCCATCACCGCTGGATTGGGATCCGAGTACTTCCCGCCGCGTTCACCCACATTCAACACCTATCCCTTCACCAATGGCAACCTCACCCCACCAAGTCGCCTTACCTCGCCGTTCACCAACACATCCGCCCTTCGTCCAACTCCTCTGCTTCCTCGTCCACCTTCCACACCTCATCCTCCTCGCTAGTCAAGCGCTTTCTTCCTTAAAACACCTCCTGTTCAAGCGCTTTGGGTTCATCACCAAGCGGTTCGACATGGACTTTGGGGACATGCCGAACCAGACCGTCGTTTCCACCTCGATCAAGCTGCACCCCTTGGACTTGCTCGCGCGGATGTCAACTTTAGCGTCGTTCAGTGCTTGCTCTACGCTTGGTTGAGTGATGAATTGGACCGTGCCGCGGTGCATAGGGGACTCGGGTCAGAAGCTTAGAGGCGGCGGAGCGCGATGGTGCTGCTGAACGGGATCATCGCGGTTTTCTTGTTGAATATCGCCACTTTGACCGCGAATCAAAAAAAAAATGGGCCGTTGACCATGACTGTGGATGGTAGGTTCCCTCGTCATTCTGCTCATCCACAAGAGAAGAAAGCTTTATACGTGTTCTGTTCGATAGCCAACGTCAAGCCAGTCACGACCAATTCCTCAACGTTGTACCGTACTACCTTCGGACACTTCTCGGGCCTCTTGTCCTCTTTAGACAGTTCGTCCACTTCCCGAAACCAGGTTGCTTTCCCTTCCCTGCCTCGTATCGTACAATCGTGTCCCCCTTCTTCTTTCCCCTGATTCGCAATCTGTCTTGGAACCCGTATCTCTGTAACCAAATTTTTCAAAAAATGGCCGTCTCCGGCCGCAAGGCTAAAGTCCTTTTCACCCCCTCAGGCTTTGGTGTTTGGTTCCTTGCTACTCTCGGGAAGTTTCTATTCTTCGGGGTTTTCGTTCTTGTTGTACTACTCAGTTGGCCCCCTGCGTTTGTCTCTACATATGACCCTCCTTTACAATCCCAGAACGAAAAGAAATACATCCTAACGAAGGTAGAAAAAACTCCTAGATATATTTTTTTAACTTTGGCCAGTCGGCCTCTCCTTTTGGAATTAGAACCGTCTCTACTTTAGCCAAGCATTTGTCGAATACAAAGGTCACGGTGAGTTCGATGCGCTTTTTGCCGGTCAACGAGCGGAGATGCGACGCCAGTTGTCGGAGGTGAAGGGCTTGCTGGTTGCTGGGTGGATGTGCTATAGCCCTTCTAGACCGTCTAAAGCGAACCAGTCTGAATTGATTCTGCTTGGAACAGTAGTGAGAGAAGGATTTGCGTCAGAGGGACCATCTCGTCCGCGTACCTCCATCCGATACGGTGTTCAAAGAATAAGAAGCGTCATCCGCGTCCCTAGTCAGGCCGATCTGGGAATAGAGGTCTCGTGCCTTGGAGTAGAATTGCGCCGCATCCATTCTGCCGCCTTGCGTTTTGCGGAGATGACCAAGGCCAAGTAGGGTGTTCGCTCGTCCGTGGTCATCGCCGATACGAGCGTAGATCTCTTGCGCTCGCGTATACGATTCTTCGGCCTCGGCGTACTTGCGTTGCGCGCGGTAGACGTCTCCCAACCCAAGCATCGTGTCCGCTCGACCTTGGTCATCGCCGATGCGAGCGTAGATCTCTTGCGCTCGCGTATACAATTCTTCGGCCTCGGTGTACCTGCATTGCGCGCGGTAGACGTCTCCCAACCCAAGTATCGTGTTCGCTCGACCTTGGTCATCGCCGATGCGAGCGCAGATCTCTTGCGCTCGCGTATGGGATCCTTCGGCCTCGGCGTACTTGCATTGTAAGCGGTAGACGTCTCCCAACCCACGTATCGTGTTCGCTCGACCTTGGTCATCGCCGATACGAGTGAAGATCTCTTGCGCTCTCGTATACGATGTTTCGGCCTCGGCGTACTTGCATTGTAAGCGGTAGACCTCTCCCAACCCATCCAAAGTGTTCGCTCGACCTTGGTCATCGCCGATGCGGGAGTAGATCTCTTGCGCTCGCGTATACGATTCTTCCGCGTCGCCGTACTTGCATAGTAAGCGGTAGACCAGTCCCAACCCATACAAAGTGTTCGCTCGACCCTGGTCATCGCCGAAGCGAGCGTAGATCTCTTGGGCTCGCGTATACGATTCTTCCGCCTCGACGTATTTGCATTGAGAGTGGTAGACGTGCCCCAACCCATACAAAGTGTTCGCTCGACCTTGGTCATCGCCGATGCGAGCGTAGATCTCTTGCGCTCGCGTATGCGATTCTTCGGCCTCGGCGTACTTGTCTTGAGCGTAGTAGACGTGTCCCAACCCATCCAAAGTGTTCGCTCGACCGAGGGCATCGCCGATGCGAGAGTAGATCTTTTGCGCTCGCGTATACGATTCTTCGGCCTCGGCGTACTTGTCTTGAGCGTAGTAGACGTGTCCCAACCCATCCAAAGTATTCGCTCGACCGAGGTCATCGCCGATGCCAGCGTAGATCTCTTGCGCTCGCGTATACGATTTTTCGGCCTCGGCGAACCTGCATTGAGCGCGATGAACATTTCCCAAATCTTTCAGCGCCTCAGCAAGAACATCTTGGGGAACAGGGAACTCGGTATTAGCTAGGACCTTCTCAAATAGTGCCGCTGCCTTTTCGTATCTATCTTGCGAGTAGTGCATGCGACCCATTTTCAGCAAAAGGGTAGGTGATAGCTCTCTGCTCCCTGCGGATGTTCCACGCAACGGGGGGACCGACGGCTGGGAAGAGATGCCCGTTAGGGAAGGCCCATGAAAGGGCGAATGTGAGACTTACCATCCATTGAACCTCATTACAGCATGTATTGACGTGCGGTCTATCACTGGGCTTATATTTCCAACAATCCGTCATCAAACTGCAGAGGCTAATGACTTGCGCCACCTGCGTGTCCTTGTGAATCATGGGTACCTTCCCCTGAATCACCTTCAACACAACGGCAGAATCGCGTTTAAGGTCTTCGAATGGAACCCTATCCGTCATCATCTAACAACAATACCGCCGACGGGATGTGTCAGCATATGGGCGACCCGCGTGTGGGGGTTTAACGTACCTCCCAGCAGACCCATCCCGCTGACCAGATATCGCTTGCTAGACCCGGGACTGCTTCTTCCTTGACCAATTCGGGTGCTGCCCAGCGAAGTGACCAAACAGGACCGGTCAAGGTCAACTGATTGGTGGAGGCAACGACGGTGACTTCGGGACAGCTGTCCCCCTCATCCTCAGCTGCGACCTGTCCCGTATTTCGCATCTTCTCCTGAATGACCGGTCCATCATCGTGGCTTCTCAGCACTCTGGCCGAGCCAAAATCCGTGATTACCGCACGGCAAGAAGAGCTGACGAGGATGTTGAGCTGACACGACGTTGAGATGAGACTCCAGGCTTTCGACGGCGCACGCATGTTTGTGTTCGAACGTACCGATTTGAGGTCCCCGTGGCAGATGGGCGGTTGGCGCGTGTGGAGGTACTGGAGGCCTCGAAACATATCTTGGATCTGAAATTTAGAGGTCGTTGGCTTGACGTACTATATCACTATTCCCTATGACGGTGTGCTACTCACAAGAGAAATCCGTTCTGGAATCTCCCACTTTCCTGACGCAAGAAATTCCCGGACGTTTCCGTTAGGCTTCCAAGACTGCACGATCCAAGCTTTCCGGTGCTTGAGGTCTTCGACGAACCCGACCAGCTGAACGATGTTCTTGTGGGATAACCTGGCCAGCAGTTCCACTTCATGGACAAACTCCTAACGAATCGACCCATCAGCACTGCAGAGCGGATCTCAGTCGGAGAGAGTCTGACTTTGGAGGACTTCTCCTCGTCCGTGGTGTCATTGTAACGAATCTTCTTTACAGCCACTCGTTTGCCGCGTGCCCCCTTGTTCCGCTTGAATCTCGCTTGCACGACATCGGCCTTTCCGCCTGTTGCGGTCGTCTCTTCAGTGCTCTCAAGTTCTCCCGGAAGGATTCGATAGCCTGATAGGCGGCCCAGTCTTTCCTCCTATAACACGTTCGATGAGTGCGGCTTGTCAAGGCGAGGATCATGGATGACACACCAGGGAGAGCTTTTTGGTTACCGGGTTGTGAGCCACTTCATCAATCGATGCCTGGATCAAAGTAGAGCCAGAAGGTTGGACTTGAGCGTTATCTTGACTGTTGTCTTGGTCCAAGTCCATCTGGATCGGCTGGCCGCCGGGAGTGGGGTCACCGCATTTCCAGTCGATCCCATTTGTGGATCTTTGCATTGGCAGAGGTTCTTGATGAAGAAAAGATACAGCGGCTGACTCTGGAAGAAATTCTTTGATACAGACGTGTCCGAGATGGATGAATGGAAGAGAGGTGCTGTAAGATGGCGGTTGAGTGGTGCAAAGCGTGCAAAGCTCGAGCTCTGCGGCAACACCGCAGCACTCAGACACGCCGGCGCTTAAGTGGTTTCGCAGCCTCGTGGTATGCATGTTCTCCTTGGAAACCTCCACATGTTGGCAGGTGCAAGTGGCCGTCAAGGTCGGCCAGAAGAGAGAAAATCAGAGAGGGGAGCTCAGCAAACTGCAAGAGCTGCAGTTCCTTCGGAATGGCCGCCTCTGCAAGGTCTTAGGTAGAGATTCGTCGGTTCCCCGCTACAACGCCCCGCGGTCTGCCCTAACATCTAAATACAGTCACCCCCATCAAAACGAGTTTTCTTTTAGAATGCTTGTTACCTATATCGGGGTGCCGAGGCAGCGGTGGGGTGGGAGCTACGTCACCGTTTGAATAGGCTCCAATGAATACGACCTCCTCCCAAACAAGCGCCCGAGGCTCAGCCAGGTATTTAGAACCGAGGGTCCGGTTCTCTACCAAACTCTGTCTTTTACTCCATCTTTGGCGGCTCTGCACGCGCACTGCGGGATCATCGGGCGTGAGTGGTTGGGGAATATACGCTAAAATTTGTGAGTGAGCCGTGTCTCGTTGAAATACCGACTGGGTCGGACCCCCCACAGTCCAGCGGTGGCTGCCCATCACCATTCAACAACGCTCGTAACTAAAGGTCCCCCACTTTTGACTTCTGCCATCAGACGCTAGCGAGATAATTGTCGGACGGAACTTGGCGCGAGCTGCGTTCCGCGTCCCCGATGCGCTCAACATCACCGTTCCCAAGCTGTTGATGCAGCCGTGCAGTAGCCTTCCACCAGGTCATCCACGCCCTCACTCCCTTCTTCACATCCCTAGTCGCTCATCTCCTCGGCGGGTCGAGAAGCAAAGCAAGCCTCGGAGTTGGAGTCACAAAGGTATTGAGCTTGGTCCTCATTATTGCTGGGTTGGTAACGCGAACATCCTAATAACAAACAAGCCGGATGTCAAGCCGCGCCTGTTTGACTTACTCATGTGGATCTCACCGTTTTCTCCGGTATAATGTGTGCTCTGCGTTGAGTTGAAGGGGGAATGCTTCAACGTACCGATTGTTCTGGCAAGCCTAAAGTCTTTGTCGCGCTCACGTGTTGGTCGGGAAATTTTTCGGTTCGTCGTGGTAAGCTGCTCGGTACTGCTCAAGTCTTTCTCTTACATGTTAAACTCGAATACACTCAGAAAAAAAAATTAACTGATAAGTGAAGCTCCTTTAGACCGACTTGTCGGTAAATCGTCGGAGTTATTTTAGCAATCATACAGGTGTGAGGGTCGTCTTCCCCTTTCGCAACGTAGTTGGTCTTTACTGTAACCAAGTTTAATCGGTTCTGACCCTCGTGGAATATACGGTCATGAGATGTGTTATCTGCTCGTCGGTTAGCAGCCATGGGAACTAGGAAGTTGGGCTTTCTTGCGAGTTGCGGGGCGTGATAAACGTCATTCCTGCTGGTCGGCCGGGGCTTTGCAGCTCCTTCTAAGCTAGCTAAATAAAACATTGGCAAGAATACTTATCTCTGAAATGCAGAGGTACTAAGATTTACGGTCAAAGGGCCATGTCCTAGACCTCTCCCCCATCTAAAACCAAAGCTAACCAATAAGCGGCATCATCCCCGTCGCGAGATCGGCCGACCTGAGCGAAGAGATCTCGTGCTTTGGCATAGAAGTGCGCCGCCTCCTTTTCGTGGTCTTGCTCCCTATAGAGGTGACCAAGTCCACGTAGCGTGTTCGCCCGCCCGAGGCCATCGTTGATTCGCACGTAGATCTCGTGCGCTCGCGTGTAGGATTCTGCGGCCTCAGTGTACTTGCGTTGAGCGCGGTAGACGTTTCCCAGTCCCCGCATCGTGTTTGCTTGACCTTGGGGATCGCCGATGCGAGCGTAGATCTCTTGCGCTCGCATAAAGGATTCTTTGGCCTCAGCATACTTGCATTGAGTGTTGTAGAGGTCTCCCAGACCATTGATTGTGTCGGCTCGACCCCGCTCGTCGCCGATGCGAGCGTAGATCTCCTGCGCTCGCGTATACGATTCTTCGGCCTCGGTGTACTTGCATTGTAACCGATGGAGCTTTCCCAGATCATACAACGTATTCGCTCGACCATGGCCATCTCCGGTGAGAGCGTAGACCTCTTGCGCTCGCGTATACATTTCTTCGGCTTCGGCGAACTTGCATTGAGCCCGGTGGACGTCTCCCAGTCCCATCATCGTGTGTGCTCGGCCGTGGTCACTGCCCATGCGAGCGTAAATATCATGCGCCCGCGTAAACGATTCTTCGGCCTCGGCGTCCTTACATTGAGCGTAGTAGACGTTTCCCAACCCATTCAGAGTGCCCGCTCGACCGAGGTCATCGCCGATGCGAGCGTAGATCTCTTGCGCCCGCGTGTACGATTGTTCGGCCTCGGGGTGCCTGCATCGAGCGCGGTGTACGTCTCCCAAAAGTTTTAGCGCCTCAGCGACAACTCCTTGGTGAACGGTGGACCCCGCACTAGTCACCACCTTCTCAAACAGTGCCGCGGCCTTTTCGTCTCTATTATGCGAGTAGTGCATGTGACCGAGCTCCAGTAATAGGGCAGGAGACGGCTCCTTGTTGCCCGAGGATGTTCCGCCCAGAGGGGGGACCGACGGCTGGGAAACGATGTACCTTAGGAAGGGCTCATGATAGGAAGAAAGCTGGACTTACCATCCAGCCTACGTCGTTACAGCATTGATCAACATGGGGTCTATCCTGTGGTTTGTATTTCCAGCAATCCGTCATCAAACTGCACAGCGCCGTGACTTGCGCAACCTCCGCGTCCTCGTGTAACAATGGCAACTCCCCCTGAATCACTTTCAGCATGATGGCGGAGTCGCGTTTGAGGTCTTCAAACGGAACCCTATCCGTCATCATCTAATTAAAATCCGATGACGGCATCAGTAATCTCGTCGGCGACGTCCGTGCAAGAATCTACGGCACCTCCCAGCAGACCCATCCCGCCGACCAGATATCGCTTGCTAGACCCGGTCCTTCTTCCTCTTTGACGAGCTCGGGTGCTGCCCAGCGGAGTGACCAAACAGGACCGGTCAAGGTCAATTGATTGGCCGAGGCTACAATCGTGACCTCCGGGTAGCTGTCCCTCTCATCTGCAGTTGAACCCTGGTCCTCATGTTGCGTTCTATCTTGCTTCGCTGTTCGATCCCCTTGGTCCGCAAGGACGCGGGCTGAGCCAAAGTCGGTGATCACTGCGTGGTAAGACGAGCTGACGAGGATGTTGAGCTGAAACGACGTTGGAATAAGATTACGGGTTCGAGATGAGACACGCATATGAATGCTCTAACTTACCGATTTGAGATCTCCGTGACAGATCGGCGGTTGGCGGGTATGAAGATACTTTAGGCCTTTGAACATATCTTTGATCTGAGACATACGGGTTCAAGTTGTTCGCTTGAGGTGATACTTTCTAGATCGTCACCGAACGTCACTTACAAGAGAAATCCGTTCTGGAATCTCCCACTTTCCTGACGCAAGAAACTCCCGGACGTTCCCGTTAGGCTCCCAAGATAGAACGATCCAAGCTTTCTGGTGCTTGAGATCTTCCACGAAACCGACCAACTGAACGATGTTCTCGTGGGATAACCTGGCCAGCAACTCCACTTCATGGACAAACTCCTAACGAACCGAGCCATCAGCACTGCAGAGCGGTTCTCGGAGGTAGAGAATCTGACCTTGGAGAACTTTTCTTCGTCCGGGGTGTCAGGCCACCGAAGCTTCTTCACCGCCACTCGTTTGCCACGTGCTCCCTTGTTCCGCTTGAAGCTCGCTCGAACGACATCGGCCTTTCCGCCTTTTCCATTCGGCTTTGCGGTGCTCCTAATTGAAGTAGATCGCACTCGATATCGTGAGAGGCGGACAAGTCTTTCCTCCTACAACACATTCGATGAGTGGTTTTGTGCATGCGAGGACACATGGATGACGGACCAAGGAGAGCTTCTTTCTTTTTGGATCGGGAGCGACTTCACGAATAGATGCTTGAACCTGGGAAGATTCGTAAGAATGAGCTTGAGCGTCGTTTTGATTGTTGTCTCGGTCGAGGTCCATTTCGGTCGAGTGGTTGTCGTCGGGAAGGGGCTCAATGCACTCGATCGACCCCCTGATTGTTGTTGCATCAGGAGCGGTATCGGTTAAGGCGCGAGATACGGAAGACATGGATCCAGAGCCACTTCTTGGTAGGTCTTTGAGACTGAAGGATCAGAGATAGACGAATCAAGTGCAGCCTGCTACAAGATGATGATCGTTGAGAAGTGCAAGAGACTCTCCGGTGGCGGTGCACAATTGGATCCCTGGACAGCCCGGCGCCACACATGTTCCCTCCTTGGAAGCCTTCGCGTGTTGCAAAGTGCGTCAAGGCAGTCATCAAGATCGATCGCGAAAGATGAAGTCCAAGACTTCAACAAACGATGAGAGCGGCAACTTCATCCCCGGGCTCGTTTGCAAGGCGAATATTCAATCGCAGAGTAAGTCCTAACTTCCAGAACAGCCGCACCTCTCATCATCACGAATGGAATTGAGTTCCCTTTGGGGAACTTGTACATAAATACACTCTCCTCGAGTCGAGACCAAAAGGTATCCGTGGAGTGAGAGCTACAAAGTCTTCGTCATGGTGAGAGTCAGTTCCGCATGAAAACGACCTATATATACCAATTCGCCAAGACAAGCGCTGGCGGCTCAGCCAGACAGAACGGAGCTAGCTGTAACCCGAACGTCTCGTCTCTTCCTTTATTTTTGATGCCTCTGCACACGCCCTGCGAGATGATCGGGCGCTTATCCTTGGGGAAGGTACCCTAATTTGTGATTGTGCCGCGTAACCCCGCGTTTCGTTGAAATGTGGACTGGCTCCCCGCCCCATTCGGTGGCTGCGCATCACCATTCAACAGTGCTCGTAACTAACGACCCCAATATTAATTTTAAGGTTTCCGCCATCGGACGCTAGCGAGGATAACCGTCGGACAAAGCTTGGCACTCGCTGCGTTTAGCGTTCTCGACGCGCTCAACATCACCGCCCCCGACCAGTCGGATCAGCTCGTCGCGGTGCCCTTCCACCAGGTCGCCCGACTCCACTCCCTTCTTCACCAACCTCGTCGCTTCCCTCCTCGGCGTGTCGAGAGGCAAAGCAAGCCTTGGAGTCTACCGGACCAACAATGGTTTTGAGCTTGGTCCCTTTTATCGCTGAGGCTGGTAACGCGAACATCCGCATATCAGAACCAGGTATGTTACCGGCGGCAACCCCGGCCTTCGATCCACGTAACCGGAATACCAACGCCAATGCTTTATTTATGATAGGACCTATGACGATTATAGATGCACTGCACGGGGTTTCACTTTGACGCTTCCCGAAACGTTCTTCGCCGCGCTCAAGACCGTCCTCACCTCCATCCTTGAAACTCCGTTGACCGGCTCTCGCCTGGTTGCTACTCCCATCACCGCTAATCCGGGGCACGAGTACGTCTTGCCGCCTTCAACCACGTCCAACACCAAATCCTTCACAAATGGCAACGTCACCCCACCCAAGTCGCCTCACCTCGCCTCTCACCAACGCGTCCGCTGCTCGCCGGCCAACTCCTCTGCTTCATCGTCCGCGTTTCGCACGTCGTCGTCTTCGTTAGCCAAGCGCTTCGCTCTCTTAAAGCACCTCCTGTTCAAGCGCTTCGAGTTCATCACCGGGCGATTCGACATGGACTTTGGAGACATGCGGAACCGGAACGTCGCCTCCACCTCGATCAAGCTGCACACTCTAGACTTGCTCACGCGGATGTCTGCCCTGGCGTTTGTTCTGTGCTTGTTCTACGCTTGGGTGGGCGGGGCACTGGGCAGGGCCGCGTTGCATAAGGAACCGACCCGAAGGTTGGAGTAGGCAGCACCCGACAGTGCTGCCGTTGAACGAGATCAAATATCGTCAGTTTGACGGCGAATCCAAAGAACCAGTCCTTTATTATGGCTAGGGCTAGGGCTCGTAAGCTCCCTCATCGTTCTTTTCGTGCGCTGTCATCAGAGCCGAGCTCTCATGCCGTTTCCTTGAGTTGTGTAGCCAACGTCAAGCAGGTTCTGACGAATCCCGTTGGCCATGTACATGTTCCATCTGACCATCGCGCCCACCAATTCGATCGGCATCACGCTGACGTTGGCAGGCGGAGCGTCGTCAGTCATGGCCAATCCCTCACCGTTGTACCTCACTACCGTCGAAAACTTTCGGCGGCCTCTTGTCCTCCTTTGCAATCCCAGCACCAGTACATGATCGTACTGCATTCTACAGTCCCGTGAAACTCACAAAAACTGTATTCTACAAATCTGTGAAGAAATCTCCCCCCGCAGTTTGAGAGAAATGCAGGACATACCTGAGGGGACACCCACGCGCATTGTACACAAAATACAGACTAGTGTAGATAAATAAATGAATATTAATATGCAACCCGGCATTTTCGATGGAATGCCTTCATGCGAGTGACATACCAATATATCAAAACCGTGCTCTAGTCAGCATTTCGAGCAGATTTCAGCCTATTTAAACCGCTCTAAAGCATCTCAACCAGAATGCTACGTTGCATTTTGACCAAAATGCGAATACCACCTAAAACCGTGGGATGTGCGTGGCTCCCAGATGCAGTGCTGCATTATCCACAGAATGCAGGTCCGAAATGTGGCCTATTGAGACCCCATATCCCAGACGTAGTTCTAAAATGACATCATGATGGCTTTCAGGCACCCGCTTCCTCGATACTCTCCACACTACCGGTTTTCCCAAACAAATGACCTTGAATGACCCATTTCTCCATCATATCG
>WSTX01000035.1:0-30552 GCA_019633405.1 Tulasnella sp. 408 | reverse complement strand
GGATATAAAGGAGTAGCATCTCTACTCAACGATTGCAAGTCCGCGAACGTCATCCCAACTGGCAAGTCCCGAGAACCTCCACCACCACCACCTCCCCCACGGCCTCGTCCGAATCCACCTCTTCCACCTCGAGACATCCGCTGAGATTCGTCTTGCTCTTTCCCTCTTCCTTAGAACTCGAGACTGTGAGACTCTTGACGGGAAACGAGAGACTTCGAGTTGCGACCTTGCCAGTGGGTGTTGGTGAAAAGAAACCGACACGGCTTATGTCAGCGCAAGGTCTCCGTCCGTTCTCAGCGAGGCGGTTGAAATTCCCTGTCCATGTCCTGGGGGGCGGCGGCAATCTACAAGTACCGAAACCGCGCATACATCTGGAAAATCGACTTTGTACATACAACTCTTTGAATCGCGGAGCTCAACGTAAATCATTAGTACTGAGAAAACTGCCAATAGGATCCCACAACACTCCTTCTTCCTCCATAACGGGACCGACAGCTACCTCATTCCTCTCAAGCTCAAATTCTACTTTCGACCTGATCCAGCGGATCACATCCACTTTTTCACGCCAGATGGCCTTTGACTGTACAACGTCATCACCCGGCTTCCGATATTGCACCGAAACGAATTCCAGTGATGGCCTCAACAGAACCCATTCCCGAACGGCTCGTAGCTAGCGCATGCAAGCTGCAAGCGCTTGAGTCTGGGGCAAAGCCGTGGAGGGCGCTCGCCCAGGAGACCGTACAACGCGAGGATCACATCATCCACGTCCCCACATCTGAAGTTCTTTTGCTTCGCATCTGGATAGCTTGGCTTGGAGCTGTATAAAGAGGATTCAATATTGGGACAGTGTTTCAGGAGGGGTAGGAGACTCGGTGTCTCATTTTCGGCGCCCGGATTAGTGTACTAGGTTAGCTCGCGGATCCGGAGATTGTTGAGAGGACTGGGGAGGGTGTGTCTATCGCAAACCATTCCGCGCTGCCGCATTCCACGACGGAGTAAACTCCACTAAGACAAGTCGAGCCTAAGGTAATGTAGGTAAGACGGAGGATGGACCTCCAAATCTTGCTGAGGGGGAGCGTCACAAACCGTATGAGGGCTTGTAATGAGATGTGCTAGGTTGGAGGCAGCTGGTTTAAAGAATTAAGCACAGGAAGGATACCGACGTCGTTCTCCCTTAATAATGAAATAAACTGTAATTTCACGCGTCCTCATTCCCCTTCATCGGTCATGCAGTAGCGGGGTTCCGTCGATAATCATGGTTGGATCCGAGGGCAAAACCAGCCTTCGACCAACTTGGTTGAACTCAACATCAGTCGGATTACGAAGCCCTACAGTCTCCGTCTCTACTCAGCTACCTCGAAAAATTTTCAGGGAAATTTACCAACCAGGCGCGGGCGCTCTCGTCCCTCGCGGCGGCGACTTGCAGAGGGTTCACAGCGCGGCGAGGTTAACGGGAAAGTATAAATTGCAGGTGGGTCGAACCACACCGCGACGGCGCCCCCTCCGACACTACTTCAACCGGCGGATCTGCAACCTTCTTAATCATCACACTTTCGTGGACGTGAACGACTACCATGCAACCACCCCCCGCCGCTAGCTCAAGTGAACCTTCTCCACCCCTTTCTTCCACGCGATTAGGGGCCTCGACCCCTAAACCTGCCCAGTGGCCTGACATTCCATCACAAGCAGTCGCCGTCGAAGATGAAGAGAGTGTGACGAAGCACGGCATTCGTGTCCCTTCAGTAATAGGCGAGCCATTCACGCTCTCTACGACTCCGGCGATTGATGCAATTTAAACTGGACTGACCGCTCCGCTCAACGCTACAACCCTTGCCTGCTTCCCCTCATCTCTTGTACTAGCAAAGACAAATCCTAGGATATTCCCCCCGCCAAGGTCCGCGAGGGATCCGAAATCGCTGATGGCGCTTCCGACGGAGCCTACTGGAATAAGTGGTCAAGGACTTCCGATGGACGATATGGTGGGTAATCATAGACTACTGCCAGATGGTGCTCACAACTGGCTCCCTCGACTCGTAGAATGAAAATGTTGGCCACTTCATTACAAGCGTATCGAAGGAGCCAATTTGCACCACCGGACGTTTTGGCGACCTATTCATCGGCATTCACAAGGTGGTTGGGAAAATAGCCACGAAGAGAATCAGAGTTGGGAATACAAGTGCCGAGAAAGAGGCTCTCCATGTGTGTGTTTCACGAGCACTTATGCTCCAGCGTCTAAGAGTCTAATGGGTTTCCCTTTTTTTTTTCAGAGCTTTGAGTGCGAACAGAATACATGGCGTCATCGTCCGCGACATAGTTATATTTTAGAATTTCTCGGCACATACAAGCATGGGAAGCACCTTTACCTTGTCAGTAGGTTTATTGAAAATGGGAGCCTGTTGAGCTATATATAACCAGTACTCGGATGTTAACCGCGTCAGACTGGTGAGTCGATCAGCGCCCTGGAACCGGATAAACTACACATGACACTTAAGTATTTTCGCGATATGAATTAGCTGTGGGAGGTCTCTGAGGCTGTTGACTACTTACACCGGCGAAACATTGTTCACGGAGACATCAAAGCGAGCAACGTTCTTGTCGGCGTTGATGGGCATGTCTTGCTTTGTGACTTTGGGCTCACTCAGTTGATATCTGCCCAGACATCCTTGACCTGGATTGGTATAGGGACCCCTCGATGGTACAGCCCGGAGCTATTGGAAGGCGGGGCCAGGACCCTCGAATCAGACGTGTATGCTTTTTCCATGACCATCACCGAGGTAATAGCTCTCGAAACCTTTACGATACCTGTCCATTCTGACCAGGGAAGTTAGGTTCTCACCGGCACGCTGCCTTTGTCTCATGTCCACGAGGATTCGGCCGCTGTACTGGCCGTGTACCTTAGGAACGAAAGACCCGAAAAGACCCCTATGGAATTTGGAGGGATATCATACAAGACAGCTTGGGAGGTTGCTGAAGCGTGTTGGCCAACAGTGCCCGGAGAAAGGCTATCAATGTCGGAGGCATCCTATCGTCTCAAAGGGGACCCTTCTCTTATATGATTGAGAGAAGGCGCATTACATTCCGATAATAGACCCAATCCGCACTTATGTTTCTTAGCCACCCTAATATGTTCGTGTCGCTGTACTTGTGCTGCGATCCACTGCAGAAATCTCTTTCAGTCGAATCAAGCAGCTGTCCAATTTGATTCTTAATGTTACCGTGCTGTGAAAACGTCAACATGGCTTTCTCAGCGGGTTTAAAACTCTCATAAGCACGCAACCGGATGAATTTTCAGTTGCGGCGAGGTGCTTGACAGACCAAACTATCCTAGGACACCGTGCACTGCATTAAGCATACTTCTATTATCCCCATCCAGCGGGGTTTGTAACAACCGTTTCTGTGAGACGGCGTCTACTATAGCGCAGTCAGATGTCCCAGGGTATTCCACAAGCGCGGTTGGTAGATTGTAAATAAGCTTGGGTCGAGGGGCTAATACGCCAACCAACGAACAAAATCAGCCTTTAAAATTTAATGAGCTAGTTGGTGTTGACGCTTGTAACAATTAAATGATATAAAGGAGTAGCATCCCTACTCAATGATTGCAAGTCCGCGAACGTCATCCCAACTGGCAAGTCCCGAGAACCTCCACCACCCCCACCACCCCCACGGCCCTGTCCGAATCCAACTCTTCCACCTCGAGACTTCCGCTGATTCCGTCTTGCCTTTTCCCTCTTCTTTATGGCTAGAGACTGTGAGGCTCTTAACGGGGAAAGGGAGAGTCCGAGTTCCGACCTTGCGGGTGGGTGTTTGGTAAAAAGAAACTGTTAGGTCAGCGCAAGGTCTCCGTCGCGTTCTCAGCGAGGCGGTCGAAATTCCCCGCCATGTCTTGGCGATAATCTACAAGTACCGAAACCGCACATACATATGGAAAATCGACTATTGTACGTACAACTCTTTGAATCGCGGAGCTCAACTTGAATCACTAGTACTCAGAAAATTCCCACTAGGATCCCACAATACTCCTTCCTCCTCCTCCATACCGGGCCCGACAGCTACCTCATTCCTCTCAAGCTCAAACTCTATTTTAGACTTGATCCAGCGGATCACATCCACTTTTTCACGCCAGACGGCCTTTGACTGGACAACGTCGTCACCCGGCTTCCGATATTGCACCGAAACGAATTCCAGTGCTGGCCTCGACAGAACCAGTTCCCGAACGTGCTCATAGCTAGCGCATGCGAGCTGCAGGCGCTTGAGTCCGGGGCAGAGCCGTGGGGAGCTCTCGTGAGTCTCGTTGAGGCGATCGGATACGGCGACGATCATATCATCCACGTCCCGGCGTCTGAAGTACTTTTGCTTCGTGTCTGCATAGCTAGACTTGCAGCTATATAAGAAGGATTCCATATTGGGACAGTGTTGCAGGAGGTGTAGGAGATTCGGTGTCTCATGGTCGGCGCCCGGATCAGTGGACCAGGTCAGCTCGCGGAGATTGCTGAGGACGGGAGAGGGTGGGTCTACTTCCGAAAACCACTCTGCGAGGCCGCATTCCACGACTAGACGCTCCAGATTTGGTGTTTCGAGTATTTGGAGAGTTTCCCAAAGGTGGTCGGTATACGTCAGGCTGAGCGACTTCAAGCCGGGCAGAGAGACTGTGGTGCGGGGAAGCATGTCCATCACGTTACGCCACCCTCCATAAAACGAGAAAGTCTCAAGAGACTCGTGGGTAGGAGGTGACCCTTGGCCCTTGACGAACGGAATGATGTGATATGAATGGGAGCTGAGAAACTGAAGGTTCGGGGCATCGAGGAGAAGAGGCCCTCGATAATCCGGGTTATACAGAAAGTCAGAGCCGCTGATAACGAATTTTTGCAGATTTAGGAAAGGAGAGGAAAGGATATGATGGACCCAGGAGAGTGTCTGGCGGGGAGCCGTTGATGTAAAGTCGGTTGGGCTTTCTGGCGGTTGAATGACGAGCGCCTTGCATCTGGGAAAATGTCGAAGCAAGACTTGACTCGCAGCTTCAAGGTCAACGACTGACACCAGAATTGTCAAGGTCAGCGGCATTGTCCCGCTTCGCTCAAACAGCGCTTCAAGCCACCCAATCCAGTCCTCCCCTGGGTCAATGTGTTCCGGGGCCCGACCGAGCCAGATGTCGGTCCATACGATCGGGCTGCATTCCACAATGCCCTTCCAATGTTTGCACACCAACATTATGAAAGTGAGCTTGTGGGTGCTGCGTTGATCATCGGTGGCGCGCTGAATGGACGGATCTCTGTAAAGGCAGAGAAAGATGGAACTGAGTAATTCGATGGGCAAGGCGTGGATGTGGCGGGTACGTGCGTCGTGCATTTTGGCTGCTGAGTTCAATTGGGTTAGCGTGGTGTCAACCATTTCATATTCCTTGACGCTTGTAGGAAGGGTTTTTGGAAGTTAGGATAGACGTCCCACGGTTCGGGTTGAATGGATCCCTATCCCGGCCAGAGCGATGCTGGATTGTGTTCGTGAAAAGAAACGGAAACTGCTTAGCTTATGCCGGTGCAAGCTCTCTATCCAGCACAGCAAGACCCGTCGAAATCCGTCGTACCTAAGCTACATTTAAAGGCAGGAGATTGATTTTCGTACATATAGGTCGTCGGAGCATACATACAGCTCAAACAAATCACTCGGCATGGTTCGCACTAGGATCCCAGAAGACTCCTTCCTCTTCCTACAGAGCCGGACCGACAGCTCCTCCATCCTCCTCAAAATCGAACTCTATTTTAGACCGAATCCAGTGGACTAAATCCACCGTTTCACGCCAGGCAGCCTTTGACGGAGCGATTGCGTCATTGCCTGGTTCCCGATATTGTAGCACCACGTACTCCAATGATGGCCTCAGAAGGACCAAGTTTCGAATTTGCTCAAGAGTAGCATATACAAGGTACAAGTGCTTGAGATTCGGGCAGAGCCGTGGGGGGCTATTATGAGTCTCGTCGAGGGGATCCGACAAGGCGAGGACCAAACTATCCACGTCCTCGCGGGTGAGGCGTGCTTGTTTCACATATGCAGAGCTGAACTTAACTTTGTATCGAAGGCGTTCGATATTGGGGCAGTGCTGCAGAAGGTGACGGAGATTTGGGGCTTCATCCTGGGCGCTCGGCTCTGTATACCAAGTTAACTCGCGGAGATTGCTGAGGACTGGAGTAGGTGTGTGTACTTCCTCGAACCAATTTGCAAGACTGCAGTCGACGGAAAAACGTTCCAGATTTGGTGCATCGAGTATTTGAAGAATGGTCCAAAAGTCGTTGGTATATGTCAGGCTTAGCGATTTCAGCTCGGGCAGAGAGACTGCAGCGCGGGGAGGCATTTCCAGCACGTTACGCCATCCTCCATTGATCGAGAAACTCTCAAGGGAGCTGTGGACAGGAGTTGATCCGCAGGCCTTGACAAATGGAATGATGTTATGGGTCGAGGAGCTGAAGGACCGAAGGTTCGGGGCATCTAGCAGAAGAGCTCCTTGATGATCCGAGTCATAGTGAGAGCTGCCGCCATCGATAACAATTTTTCGCAGAATGAGGAAGGGAGAGGAAAGGATACGGTGGACGGTGGGGACCCTCAGGCGGCGAGGCGTTATCCAGTTGATTCGGCCTCCTGGCGGTTGAAGGACGAGCGTTTTGCACCTGGGAAGATGCTGAAGAAGGACTTGGCCCACTCCTTCAAAGTCAACGAATGATGGTACAATTGTCAAGGTCAGCGGCATTGCATGCTTCGCTTGAACAAAGCTTCAAGCCACCCAATCCAGTCCTCCCCGGCGTCAACGTGCTCCGGGGGCCGACTCAGCCAGATGTCGGTCCATAAGATGGGACAACATTCCACAACTTCCTTCTAATGTTTGCACACCAGCATTATGAAAGTGCGCTTGTGGGTGCTGTGCAGGTCATCGGTGGCGCGCGGAATGGACTGGTCTCTGTAAAGGTGAAGGAAGATGGGATTGAGTAACTCGATGGGTAAGTTGTGAATGGGGTGAGGAGACGCGGCGTGTATTCTGTCTGGTGAGTTCAGTTGAGTAAGCGTTGTGACATCCATTTCATGTTCGCTAGCGCTTGTTGCGAAGGGGTTTTCGGAGCTTAGGATAGACGTCCCACGGTTTGGGTTGAAGAGTATTCCGATCTCAGCTTGTGGGAGTCCGAGCGGGGGTGTTCGTGAAATGAAACCGAAACGGCATTTACGTAGAAAAAGGTTTTTGTAAATACAGGTTTCTGGAGCATACAGCTCAAACTAATCACTCAGAAGACTTCCCACTGGGATCCCAAAACACTCCTTCCTATTCCTGCAGATCCGGACCGACATCCGCCTCCTCGAATTCAAACTCGATTTTGGACCTAATCCACCGGACTAAGTCTACCTTCTCCTGCCAAACAGTCTTTGACTGTGTAACAACGTCATCACCTGGTTTCCGATACTGCAGCGACACGGATTCCAACGCTGGTCTTGTGAGGACCAAGTCCCGAATTTGCTCAAAACTAGCGCAGCCAAGACGCAAGCGCCTGAGTCTAGGGCAGAGCCGTGGGGTGCTAGCATCGGTCTCGTGGATGAATTCGGACAAGGCAAGAACTATACTATCCGCGTCCTGGCGTTGCAAGTAATCGTCCTTCTCGTTTGCGGAGCTTGACCAGCAGCTGTATAGGAAGCATTCGATGTTGGGGCAATGTTGCAGGAGGTGACAGAGATTTGGTGTTTCATCCGCAGCGTCCGAATCCGTGTACCAGGTGAGCTCGTGGAGATTGCGGAGGACCGGCTTCGGTGAGTCGACTTCATGAAACCATTCTGCAAGGCCACAGTTGGCGACTAAGCTTTCCAAATTCGGTGTATCGAGTATTTGAAGAATGTTCCAGAAGTCGTCGGTGTACGCCAAGCTTAGCTTTTTTAACCTGGGCAGATAGACTGTAGTGAGGGGAAGCATCTCCATCACGGGATCCCATCCTCCATCAAATGAGAAAGTCTCGAGAGAATTGTGGGCAGGAGGTGATCCGTGAGGCTTGATAAATGGAATGATGTGACTTGTAGAGGAGTGGAGGAACCGAAGGTTCGGAGCATCGAGCAGAAAAGGTCCTCGATGATCCGAGTCATAGTGAAAGTTGTAGCCACCGATGACAATTTTTTGCAGAACGTGGAAGGGGGAGGAAAGAATGCGGTGGACCGCGGAGACCCTCAGGCGGCGAGACTCCGTCGTGCCAATGTGGCCTTCTGGCTGCTGGATGGCGAGCGTTTCGCACCTGGGAAGATGTTGAAGAAGGACTTGACTGGCGTCTTCAAGGTCAGCTAATGTCACTAGAATGGTCAAGGTCAGCGGCATTGTTCTGCTTCGCCTGAACAAATCTTCCAGCCGCGTAATCCAGTCGTTCCTGGCGTTAACGTGCTCTGGGCCCCGACCTAGCCAGATGTCGGTCCATAAGACGGGGCTGCAATCCACAATGTCTCGCCAATGCTTGCAAACCAACATTATGAAAGCGAGCTTGTGAGTATCGCGCAGATCATCCGTGGCGCGTGGAATAGAGTGGTCTGTGTAAAGGTACAAGAAGATAGAACTAAGTAATTCGACGGGGAAGGAGTGAATTTGATGGCTAGAAGTGGCTTGTATTTTGGCTGATGAGTTTGATTGGGTGTGCATTGTGGCATCCATTAGCCGGGGTTTGTTGGAAGGGGTTTTCGGAAACTTGGGATAGACGTCCCACGGTTCGACTTGAATGGACCAATCTCGAGGTGATGATCTTTCGGAATTAGACCGAATGCCTACTGACCTCAATGAATTAACCATTCATTTCTCCAAGTCTAAGAACTGATGTAAACTGGATTGGTCACGGGGTAGATGGCGTACCTTTGTTGAGGAGCTTCAGAGTCTAATTAGACTCCTTGACATGTTATTCAAACGCCACACAATTCAGTAGTCGGCGTTTTGTTTACAGAATGGCCGGAAAGACCTGAGAGGGGTGAACGCTTGACAGGTCGCCGGTCACGGGCCAGCCTATGGCCATACAGACTTGCTGGCCGACCAACCCACGGTCGCGGACGATTCCCTCAGATGGCTCCGAGGCCAGCACCTATAACCCAAATCAGTCCCAAAAGGGGATGTCAAACGTTTCCTCTTCTATTCAATTCTCTCTCTGTTCACCGTTCGACTAACTTCGCCTCCGGAACGCGGCACCTCGCTTTGACCTTGACAAACCTGAAGCTGCTATCGTGAACCAAGCCACAGTACTAGTGTAAAAACAGCAGCACAATGATTCAGGACAGAACCGTGTATTACTCATTGTTCCCGGGAAACTAGCTTCTCGTGTAGCCTTGAGAGATGCAGCGAAGACTGGCTCTCAGGACGAAATGGAGATCATGACTCTATCGCCGCCAGGGGGGTCGCATTGCCGCTTGTCCCCCCAGAAACCGCCCTTGACTTTCCAAGTGTCGAGTAGAAGAGGTCTGCTAATCATCATCGACGGTGATTTAGAACGCCACCCTCATCGAGGAAGAAACTTGCAATCTCGAGCCCCTGAACCCCATTCGGGGCATACCCAATTTCGAATCACCCAACCTCTCCTCCACAACAGTTCTTGCCTTTCCCGGAAAAGACAATGAGGGGGGGGGGGCAGCAGATGGTACCATGCCTCCGCCCACCTCAGTGCGATTCGATCCCAGAGATGGGCAAATGAGTGTGATCCCGCAGCGCCAAACTGTCAAGAGCAATTGTTTCTCTCTAGCAGTCTTAGTCAAATATGGATGGTCTCGGGATTGGCGGGAGCGATGACGCTTGTATCTGTTTCGAGCGCAGTCACACCTTGCTCTTGACCGGGGATAGGATCAGCTAGGAACTCTTGAAAAACTCGGGCAACTGTACTAACATGACCCTGCATCCCATTAGATGGCATGAAGAATGTAACTTGGAGGCCTTGAGGCTTGGTGCAGTGGTCACTGGGGCATGGTCGCGGCCAGGTCCAGCGGGAACATCTAGATCTCATTCTAGACAAGGACCTTGCTTCGAAGAGAATAAAGAAAGGCGAGATTGAAGAGTGCTTGGGACGTTGGTGGTTCGGTCGGTAGGATTACAGCTGCCGGGTGTTATCACTGTGGAGGATTGCCCTGGCCATCGTTGGGAATGCTCTCGCTAGCGCCGTTCGGACGCACGAGCCCGAGTATGGGGGAATGGATCTAAATGGTTGGCGCAGGGGAGGGGTAGGAAAGGAAGGGTCGTCTGGGCGCTGTATTGCTGAGGTGAGCATTCCAGGTACGGAAGTAGAAATCCAGTCAAGTATACAAGGTCTTCCCTTTTCAACCACCTTCACCTCCCGAGTCGTCGATCCTCACTCAGAGCATTCCAAAACCCTCTGCACGTACTAGCCGCTCCATCGCCATCACGACACCTATCTCTCGCTTTCCTCTCATGGCCTTCGCCCCTACCAGGATCGACGTCGGCTCGATCGCCGTCATTGCTCAATTGGCAAGGACGACCACCAGCGTCCTCGCTTCATCATTCCCTCCTAGAAAGTAAGTCTCTATCTCATACAGCTGTATCCTTACTCTCGCCTCTGTTGCGGTGTATCTCACCGACTCGCGTTCTAGTTTTGCTTCTTCTCCAGACAATCACGGCTTAACCCGGACTGGTCTCAAGGCGGCCAGCGATGAGACCAGTTCTTCGGCTGTCATGGATGCAATCATCTTTAGACTACACAACCTCTCCATCTCTGAGGAAATTCCTGGTCAGGCAACCCCGGCTGGGGACTCAGTCCACCTAGAGACGTCGACTCCAGCAGAGTCAGCCGCTGTTGGCAACTCACTCGGGCGAAAGATACTGAAGCACAAATCAAAGCTATTCGCCAAATGCGCTCAAAGCGTTAGGGCCAGCTTCAAGAGGGCCGCGTTCAAGCGCGCGACTAAGAAGGCGGGGAGTGCATCGTGAGTGACGTCACGCTTCTTCGCCGCGCGTTCGATCACGATTCTGACCACGAACCTCCTCCTACCGCAGTCGTCCCCCGTTCCAATGCTCGTCGGAAACGGATCTTCTGGTTGGACGAATCGTCGACTCCATCAGCGGGCGTACGGTGCTCGCCGCCCTGGAGGCCAACCGACCACACCAAGTGACCCGGTTCCGCGAGATGTTCGCGTTTGAGGTTCGGGAACCCGCAGTCCAATGGGTTGGTAATACCACCTTCCCTCCACCCACCTACCTCGGCATTCATCACTCGAATGCGTCCCCCATCGTGGCGACTGTTGGAGATGGAAGCGCTGGTGTAACAATGGAAGATATTCAGCAGCGGCCACTTTCCCAACCCACTTCGCCCGAGGCAATGCCAATGGAAGTGGACGCAGGGACCCCCTCGCGCAATGACGCTCTACCTCTCAGCTCACCGCAAACGCCGTCTGAGTCTTCCATCGACAGTGAGCTAAGCGCTTCAGTCCCGTCGGAGTCTACGGACACTGTCATGAATGATGGGGACGATGTTTCAAGCAAGACGGAGCTTCCTCGGGAATTCGCTAGCAAGACGCTCATCGACTCGTATGTTTCCTTTTGCTCTTGGGTTAAAGAACGGTTGTTAACGTCTACCGGACTTGCAGTGCCTCCGCAAATCATGTTTCCTCAACACCTTTAACCCAGGGAGTCGTCATGGATAACTTCCGGAGTTTTACCTCGCTTCAGTACGCCCTGGTTCTTTTGAGAGCTCTTTTCCTTGTTGCTGACCTGGTAATCGTTTCTCAGGCAGGCGTCTATTCCATTCATACGAAGCATCGGGGCTTGTTCGGCCTCCGATAGCCTCGATGGAACCCCCAAGGTTGATGTCAGTCAAGGTCGAGCACGAACAGTCGCACCAACGGCCACGGCCACCGTCGCGCCCCTGGAGGGAGCCCCAGCTCAACTGCTCGCAAAATCTCCCCTCGCTGCCGCAACGGGAGTTCAACCACCCACCGAAGTCGCTGAAAACCGGGAAACCCACGCCACACAGCGCCCGGTCACACCTATCCAATCGGGCGGATCAGTCTCTACCCCAACTGCTACAACAACTTCGAACCATCCGCAACCACTCCCGACCCCATCACCGACAGCGACGAACTCGACGACCGGACCGTCAACGCCAACCCAATCACCACAAAGCCGGCTTACTCCAGAGCAAGGGCAGCCTACACAGACGCATGCTTCCCGCATCCACCAAGTCCTAGGCCGATGGGGACTTTCGAAGCAAGCTTCGACGCCTCCCCAGCCGGCGGACGGCGAGGAAGCAGCCGAAGAAGCCGAAGCCGAAGCCTTCTTCGCGAAGCGTATGGCTGCCGTTCGTCCCTCTGTCAAGGCGAAGTCAAAGCCGGAACCTCTTCCTAGTCCGTCAGAGCCGAAGCCGACCAAGGGCAGTGCCGCTAGGTCGCTGATGGATGACATCATGACTGGGTTCCGAGGATCAACGAAGCCGAAGTCGTCTCGACAGCAAGCTCCAGCCACCGCCCACTCTCCGACCCAGTCAAACCCCCCTGCTACCAACGTTACTCGCCCCTCGCTCGCTATTCAACGTACCCTTCCCGTTGTCGCAGGTCGACGACCTGGTCCTCAAGCCACTTCGCCTTGCCACGTCGAAACCGGTCCAGAAGCGATAGCTCCTGGCGGATCGATGATCCCCAGTGAAGCGCCTTCAGCCGTTTCAACGATTAGCAAGGTGAACGGAGCACGGGTGGGCAACCCAAATCGGGTAGGAGTATCGTCCGAGGCTGCGCTTCCCGAACCGACCGTTGAGTCCTCCGGTGCTGCGATGGATGGGGTAGAATCTGGGCGACGAGTCGTTAAAGGCTCTCGAAGGGTGGCACGAGCGATCGCGATGACGGGTTGGACTTGGGAGAACACCCAGCAGAAGGCGCTCCAGGCTCAAGCCGCACAGGACCTCGAAAACAACGTTGAAGCGGCGCCAGCTGCGCCGAGCTCTCTGAGAGCATTTGAGGAGAGGGCCAGATCGTCTGCTTGGCACGCCGTGCAACCTCCACCTCCCTCCGAGGCGATCCCCTACGTCGATGTCGGGGGGAAATTTAGGCGAGGTGCTCGAAAGGAAACGAGTGGTTGAATGATAGAAGTCTCGGTACTGGAGTCGTGTATTTATTTTCTAGAGAGATTCGGTTTGCAGTCTTGTTTGTTTTTATGTTTACATTCTCCGTCCGCTGCCTGCGATTGTTCCATAGATTTCTCTGAGCTATTGTATTTCTTGGGTTTGTCCCGAACTCAGTGAGTGTTCCGTGTGCAGAAGTGGCACATGTTCCAGCGCGTTAGAGACTCGAGATAACGAGATCGATCGTGGGGTGGACTTCGTGAGTTTGGCGAAGAGGTTCCGCCTGAAGGGAAAACAACTGGTCAAAGTCAAATTAGACTCCGCAACGTGCTATTTAACCACCGTATAATTCAGTACCAGACTCTCTGTTGACAAGACGGGCGGCGGGATTTGAAAGAGTTAACGCTCGGCCAGCAAGCGACAGGTCACGGCCCGAATCGTCATATACAGATTCGGTGGCCAACAGGTCTATGGCCACGGACGACTCCCATCCCTGATAGGTCCGACGCTGGCAGTTCTAGTCAAGATCTAGCCACAAAAGGGTCTGTAAAAGGTTCCCTCTCTATTCACTCTCTCTCTGTGCCCCGTTCGACTCACGCGGCCTTCGGAACGCGGGCAATGCACCCGGCCTGGACTCTGGTGAACCTGAAGTTGCTATCGACTTCAGAGGCGTAGTTCCAGCTTAAGCGAGCGCTCCATAATTCAGGCGGAGTCATGTGTCGTCCAATATCCCCGAGAAGCTTGCTTCTTGTGGCGTTTTGACGCTTGCAGATATGGCTGCCTTCAGGACGAAATTGGAGATTGGAGTTCATCGCTATTGTGAAGCTCGCATTGGCCACTTGGTTTCGTCGTACTCGCCCTTGTTTCTCAAAATGTCAAGTGGAAGAGGTCTGGTAATCGTCGTCAACGGGATTTGGAATGCCTTATCGTTGATGAAAGCAATCTCAAGTCCCTGAACTTCACACGGACGTTGCAAATTTCAATTCACTCCACACCCTTCATCGACACGCTCCCACTTTCCTTTCGTCAAAGGGACGATACAAAGCCAGAGAAGAAAGGGGCAATAGATTACATAACGTCTCAATGCAATTCGATCCCAGTAAGACCAAGAAACAGGCGAACCCTTCCCTTTTGACACCCAATCGTCACACCTGATTGTATCGCTTCAATACGTCCAGCTATATCTAGACCATGCCAAGAAGCCAGTCGGATTGGTAGCACTTACTTCAGTATCAAATACTGTCGCAGCTTTGCTCTCAGCGCTTATCGACTAGGAACAGGATCTGACAGGAAATACAGGAAAAGTCTGAAGACTATATATATATATATACCTGATTCCTGAATCCTATGCGACAGCTAGGGGAACTCATCTGGGGGAACCTGGAGGTCATGTGCTCGGTGACCCAGGGTACGGAGGAGGTAAACCAGTCGGAACGTCTGGAACTCCCCCATGACTTTCGAAGAGAGCGAGGCTAGGCGACGTCGAAGATTACTTGGAACTTCGAAAGCTTGTTCCGGGAGACTACATCTGCGGGCTGTTGTTATTGGGAGGGATGACCCCCGCCGCTGTTTGGAATGCTCTCGCCGGCACCGTTCGAACCTACAACCACGAACATGGAGACATGGTTCTGACTGTTGGGGAGAGAGGACAGGGAAGAAAATGAGGGATTGTATGGGCGTTGTATTGCTTAGGTGAGCATTCCAGGTACTGAAGTAGAACGTCGGTCAAGAATCAAAGGTCTACCCTTTTCCACCACCGTCATCTCTCGCGTTGTCGATCCTCCCTCCAGAGCATCCCGACCCCGTTTAGACCTGCCGCCCACTTCACCGCTATCACTACTCTCATTTGCATCGCTCGCCATGTCGTCCACCACCGCAACGGTCGACGTCGGCTTGATCACCGTCGTCAACTCGGAGCGGGCGACCTCCCTCACCCTCACCCCGTCTTTCCCTCCAAGGAAGTAAGCTCTATCTCCTATAGTTTCGTATTTTCTTCTCTCCTCTGCATGTCTGACTGACTGGCGAGCCAGGTTCGTATGGTCGCCCGGGAACCATGGTTTACCTCGGACTGCTCTCAAAGCTGTCGGCGACGAGAGTCGCTTCTTGGCAGTCATGGATGCCCTATCCTGTCGAATTCAGGGCCTCTCTTTGTCCGAGCCACCTGCTTGTCAGGCAACTGGTCCTGCTGGAGGCTCGGTCAACATCGAGACCCGGGCCACTCCAGCCGATTCAACCGACGGCAACGTTTCATTCAGTCGCAAGGTGTCCAACTACCGGTCTACAATATTCTCCAAATACACTCAGAACGTCAAGGCCAGGTTCAAGAGGATGGCCCTCAAGGCCGGCGGAAAGGCGAAGAAGGCGAGGGGTGCATCGTAAGTGACGTCACGCTTCTTCCCCACGCGCGCCGATCTCGATTCTGACCGCGAACCTTCTGTTACTGCAGTCGCCCCCGATCCCAATGCTCGTCTCAAGTAGGCCCCCTTGTTGGACAGACTGTCGAGTCGGTGCCAGGGCATCCCATGCTCGAGGCTCTGGAGGCCAACCAGCATCCCCAAGCCTCCCGATTCTACACGACATCCTCATTTGAAGGCCGCCCGGACCAAGGAGTCGGCGATCTCACCTTCTCTCTTCGCGCTTCCTTCGGCATTTCTCCTTTAAACCTAGTTCCTGCGGTGGCGACCACCAGACTCTTCGCCATACCGATGGAAGATGTTCAGCAGCCATCATCGCTGCATCCCACCTCGCCCGGGCCAATCCCAATGGAAGTGGAAGCGGGGCTCCCCTCCAGCAACGCCACCTTAGCCCCCGAACCACAAGGACCACTGGTTGAGCCCCCGGTTGACAGGGAGCTGGATGCTCCTGTCACAGATTCTTCGGACACCATCATGGACGATTCGGAGGAGGATGTCTCCCGCGCGACGGGGGTTATGCAGCAAACCGAAGCCGCCAGCAGAAGCTTGGTCGACCCGTATGTTCCCTCTTCGTTCCCGACTACTCGAACGGCGGTTAACGTCTCCATAATCTGCAGTGTCTCTACAGAACGTGTCCCCTCAACATCGTTGAACCAGGACGTCGATATGGAGGATACTGACTACTCGAGCAGCTTCACCTCGCTTCAGTGCGTCCTGCTTCCTTTGGCGCTTCTCGTCTAGATATTGACTCGCGACTCGTCCCTTAGGCAAGCTTCCACGCCCCTTCCACCTGCGGTCCGCAACGAAGCTTCTGAAGAAGCCGAGGCGAAAGCCTTCTTCGCCCACCTCAAGACCTCTCGGCCTCCCGTCAAGTCCCAGCCCACGCCAACTCCCCCGCCTCGTTCATCCGAGCCAAAAAAGACCAAGGGCAGCGCCGCTCGGTCTCTTATGGACGACATCATGGCCGGATTCCGGAGCGCAACGAAGGGCAAGCCGTCTCAACAGCAAGTCGCCATGGCCGTCGACCCTCCCGCTCAGCCACGTCCCGTCGCTACCACCACCCCCCACGCCTCACTCGCCACCCTACCCAAACCCCCACGCCGTACTACTCCCGTTGTCGCAGGTCGACAACCCGGTCCTCAACCCCTTCCACCTCACCACGTCGGAGCCGGTTCAGAAGCGACAGCTCCTGGCGGATCTATGATCCCCAGTGAAGCGCCTTCAACCGCTCTAACGTTCGGCAAGGTGAACGGACCATCGGCGGTGGACCAATCTCAAGTAGGATTCACGTCTGGGGCTGCGCCGTCCGAAACGGCCTCGGGCGCTGCAATGGATGGCGTAGAGTCGGGACGACGGGTCGTCAAAGGATCTCGGAGAGTCGTGCAAGCGATTGCTAGGACGGGGTGGACATTGGAGACTGCTCAGCAAAGGACGCGCGAGGCTCAAGTCGTCCAGGACGTGGAGCATAACCTTGAAGTGGCACCTCCTCCAGCCAGCTCTCTTAGAGCGTTCGAGGAGAGGGCCAAATCTTCGGCGTGGCACGCCGCCCAACCTCCACCTCCCCCCGAGGCGATGCCCTACATCGGTGTTGGGAGAAAATTTAGGCGAAGCGCCTAACAGGAAAGGAGTGGCTGGATGATAACCGTCGACACTGGGACGGTTTATTTATTGTTATAGAGATTCCGTTGTATTCGCATTCTTGTTCGTGTTTTGTTATTCCTCTCAGTCTGCTTCCTGTAACTGTTTTAGAAATTATATTATCTATTTGTCTGGACTCAACGAGTGTTTCGTGCAAAAGCACCTGCGCATGTTCCGGCGCTTTCAAGGCTCAAGGCAACTAGCATAAATTTATGACGACAATGCAGTGAAAAGGTACGACGAAATAGATATACACGGTAAGCGTATAATTAGGCGGATCTAAGTTACTTCTCTCCTGCCCCAAAGTGTCCTTGAATCAGTACCCAACAGAAACCGCCTTTCCTTCCCACTTCGACCAGTTTCTCATAACGTCGTTTGAGATAAAGTGAGCCACGTCTCTCCTGCTGACGGTCCAAAGACCAGAAAGATCTTCTCCGGCTTTGTACTTCGCAGCTTCCTCTCCGTCAGTAAGGATCGCTGGCCGAACGACGACGATTGACTTGAGCCATCCAGCCCGTCCACCCAACCTCGCCTCCCACCCCTGTGGCAGGATATGCGCTTCTGGGTCACCGTCCTTCCACGAGTCCTCCGACCATCCGGCAGACCAGTGAATAACCTTCTCCATTCCTAGTTTGTCCGCATGAGGAACCGATATGAGCGCATAGAAACCCTTTGCGAGGCAGGGTATGCTCTTATGGGAGTCGGCCGTTACGCCGTTGGATGTTACTGCGACAATGTTGGGTTGCGTTGGGAGATCGTGTGGGATGACGGAAAGCAGGTTGAGGAGGGAAGTAGTGCAGAGGTTCGGAGGGTTGATGACGAAACCTTTGGAGAGGGTGAATTTGGGTGTTCCGCCTACAGGTCATGAGAGAATAGACTATCAGACGACAAGTAGTCTCGAAATAGAATGAGAATAGAGGACGTACCAACGCTGAGTAGAACGGTGTCGACGGGTATGCCATCCGCATTTGCCTCGATCCATGCGGCGCGTACGTCTTCTTCGACAAGAGCGTCTCCCTTGACTAGCTTTGCCTGACCAGACTTCACAAACGGTCTCATTTCAGCACCTTCGTCGAAAGCCGAAACGTTGCGAAGCTGGAAGACGACGGTATTGCCGGCCCTGAGGAGGTTGAGAGCAGCGAGGTAGCCGATGTTGCGGGATGCACCGATTGCGAGGACCTTCATGGTTGTGAGTATGTTATAGAATGTGCGGCTGGGATTTTGTTTAGATGAGTGCTCGAGAGATGTGTTGCGGAGCTGGACAGTTGCTGAGAAATGATGATGATCTGCCAACGGTTGGAGTACCTCCCTAAAGTACCGCTGAGAGCTCCGCTGCGCCGGCGGCAACACCGAAAGCAAACCACCGCGACCCTATCGAGCTTGTGATCATTGCCGAGTTTCAAGTTTCAACTGTGCTTCAGTGGTGGGATCAGCGTAGTCGCTCTGGCTTCTTTCGGGCATGAGCTCTCGGAGCGAGACCGACTGTGGTCTGTTCCCGGTGCTTACGTACGCTAGAGCATCGCCGTGTTTGGTTGGTCCCTCAGTTTCAATGCCGGCAGAAACCACTCCACAGGCACCGCCCAATCCGCTCAGTTCCAGCTTACAGCAGATAACTCAAATGAGGCTGGGAAAGAACAATGTCTTGCTGTCGTTGACTATATATCTCGCTCTCCGATCTTGCCAAACTACCCCTCCAACTATATACGCCAATCTTATGCACGAAAATTCACTCGAAGTCGCATCCTGTATAGACGGTGTAAGACTAACGAAACTACCATATATAGTCAACCCCATGTGTTACGGCCGTTTTGCTCCCGTGGGCGCTCACCCAATCGAAGCTCGGTTTTGGTCCGGCAGGTCTCGGGGATTCCCCGATTCCATGCTTCTCAATGGGCAGCTCGCCGAACGTCAATCAGGTCTGTCCACTTCACTCTCACTGCTGCATGGAAATTAGCCTCAAGGCACTTTCGAAGGAAAATCCTTTCGGTGTAAAACGATCAAAGTTGATGCACCTGGCGCGAGCTGCCTCGTAGTTGGGAACCACCGACGGTCAGCTCCGACCGACATGATAAGCTCACTTGCAGGTTTGGCGCCGCCGCGCTCGCACATAACATAATATTTCAACGTCACCATGGAAGTACTTCCACACCAGTTATATGGCGATTCCAAGTATGGGAGGTCTCGCGGAGTCGTTGAAGAGGGAGGTCAGAGACGCTTTTCGCTGAATGTCAGAGGACCATGTGGATCATAATAGCTGCAATCAGCCTGCTTAGAGTCTTCGCTATGTTGGGGATGAAGCAATTCGCGTCCGACGTTGAAGATCCTGAATTGCATTCGGCCACGGTGATGGTTCAGTTTGCGGTGGGCGGATGGTTCGAGGAAGGAAGATATCGATGACGGTTAGGCAAGGAACAGAGTTTTCCTTTCCAGCCGGCTGAGCACGTGCGACGCCGCCATACATCTACCAGCCGATTGTCAAGGAGTGCTTTGTATTATCGAGTGGGGTCAAAAGAAACAAATAGAGTACTAGACGAATTTGCTATTCATATGGTGACGTTTTGGCCTGATGCCCTACTCAGAAACCTTCTTGTACATCAAGTCCGTTCGGATTGTATACTTCTCCCCCTTCAAGACCTTCGCTCCACAATGGAGCAAGCTTGTTTGTTCGAATATAAGGGCCCTCCCGGGACGTGGATCCACATCGATGAAGGTGTCTGGAACGCGACGGCTTAAGAACTGCGTAGCGCCTCCTTCCAACTCCTCTTTAGAGCCGTTAAGGTACAGCTGTAGAGTAAGGCAGGATATCTCTGAACGATCCGGAGTCCGGTATGCTATAAGGTTTAGGCAAAGAGGAGATACGTTCAGACTGAATGTATCGGACGAATTCGCGAAATACATTGTACTCACTACCATCAGAATGAGACTCGAAAAAGTCTCCCTCAACGTACTTGAGATACCTCAACCGCTCATTCAATCTCGTCAACTCGATTCGGTTGGTTTTCTTGAAGATATTCTTCAGTTTATTCCCGCCGTCTTGCCCATCCCGACCCCACTGCCAACGCTTGCTCTCGGGGGCTTCCAGGGCTTCCTTAGGCATGTGCGGCTTCAGTTTACCCAAAATGAAATCCGCCAACTCGAAGTTGTCGAGCAGGATCCGACTCGATTTTCGATAATCCTCCATGACCACTCCCTCTTGGTCCTTGGGTCCACCATGAACAGCGGCTGCGGTCCACGGCGCGGAGTCTTCCGCTGCTTTTAAAAGCTTTTGGCAGTCTTCTGGAGTGAGTGCGTTGTCGATGATGAATGCCACTTTGCCCTTGTTCTCTCGGAGACCGACGTCTTCCCAGTCGACTTTGTGAACGACAACGGGAGCTGGTTCAACAGGAGACGGGGCCGCTGGGGGTTCAGGCAACCTGTAGGTGGTGGTGGAGCGAACGGGGTCGTAGATTTTCAGCATATCAAGTCGGGAGGGAAGTTGGACAGTGAGGGTGATGCTCAATCGTGACGTTCGGAGTCGTATATATACCGCGAGAGGTGGTGAACATGCGTGTCAGGCTTGTGATCCAGCACAGCCACGCAGGAGGTTGCCTTCTTCGGTCCCGTCTCGGGTCAGCCCGACAGTCTGATTATCTACATGTCTGCGCATGAGTCCGCACACGTCTAAAACTACGTGGAACCAGCAAAAAACCAACCTCGAGTGACCAAACAGAGGGGGCGGCAGAAGGATAGGGATCGAAAAACTGCGGAGATCAGACCGAGACCCTGAGTCACATGGCTGCAATTCCCCCAATTGCGGCGACAGTTCTCTTGAGCGCGCTTGCTAGCCACAGACTTGCCGACCGCGCTGAAATATCCTTGGGCGACGTCGACGCAGTCCGGGTCGTGCCAGTCGATGAGGGCCCCACCAAGCCGATCGTGGGCGCTTTGTGCCGAAGTTCCGGGAATCCTACCGGCTGGATGGGTGCCTAACCAACTAGTTCGACATCAAAACCGGAGACCAACTGACATGACAAAACACAACCCGAGGTTGAACGCAAGATGGAGTTGCAAGCTGGCTACGCGACGTCTTGAATGTCGCCCCTGCAGGACGCTTACTCTCAAGGTCTTTTCACCTCAAAATACGCTACCCTCTGACCATCGCCTAATCCCAACCCTGGCATGTAAGGTTAGCGGGGGAGATGGAAAAACTCTTATCTCCGAGCGCATTGGTTGCGTATCCAGTTCGCTCCACTTTAACACTTCAAAATCGAATTCGTTAACTCTCTGTAACAACATAGTAGAAAGCTCCCGCCCCCACTAGACTTCGTTAACTCATGGCGTGGCCTCTTCCGACACCCGACACGAGCTCGAGGGGAACTGCCTGAATTGACTGAGTGCCTTGATAAATATGTCTACTTTCTGATCCCCAAGGGATGCTAGAAAGTATATGATGAGGCTCAACAGTAACCAACCAATGCTACACAGAATTACCATTCGTATCGTGACGTTTGCCTTGACGTCTTATTCAGAAACCTTCTTGTACATCAAGTCCGTTCGAATCGTATACTTCTCTCCCTTCAGGACCTTGGCTCCACAATGGAGCAAGTTCGTCTGTTCGAATATAAGGGCCCTCCCGGGACGTGGGTCCACATCGACGAAGGTATCCTGAACTTGAACGCGGTGGTTTAAGAACTGCGTGGCGCCTCCTTCCAATTCCTCTTGGGAGCCGTTAAGGTATAGCTGGAGCGTGAGGCAGGATATCTCTGAGCCATCCGGAGTTCGGTATGCTATAAGGTTTAGATGAAGAGGAGTTGCGGTCAACCTAAATGGATTGAACGAGCTCGCGAAACACGAAGGGACATAGATTGTACTCACAACTATCCGCATGAGACTCGAGGAAATCTCCCTCAATGTACTTGAGATACCTCAACCGCTCGTTCAATCTCGTCAACTCAACTCGGTTAGTTTTCTTGAAGATATTCTTCAGCTTATTCCCGCCCTGCCGCCCGTCCCCACCCCATTGCCAGCGCTTGCTCTCGGGGGCTTCCAGGGCTTCCTTAGGCATGTGCGGCTTCAGGCTGCTCAGAATGAAATCCGCCAACTCGAAGTTGTCGAGCAGGATCCGACTCGACTTTCGATAATTTTCTATGACCACTCCCTCTTGGTCCTTGGGTCCAAAATGAATGGCAGCTGCGGTCCACGGGGCGGAGTCTTCGGCCGCTTTTAAAAGCTTTTGGCAGTCTTCTGGAGTGAGTGCGTTATCGATGATGAAACCCACTTTGCCCTTATTTTCTCGGAGACCAACTTCTTCCCAGTCGACCTTGTGTACGACAACGGGAGCTGGTTGACCGGGAGACGGCGCTGCTGGGGGCTCTGGTAACCTGAAGGTGGTTGTGGAGCGAACGGGGTCGTAGATTTTCAACATACCAAAGTGGAGAGGGAAGTTAGAGAACGGGCGGGATGCTAAATCGTGACATTAAGAGTCTTTTTATGTGCCGCGAGAGGTAGTGAACATGCGTGTTAGGCTTGTGATCAGCACAGCCACGTAAGAGGTTGCTTTCCTGGGTCCCGTCTGGGGTCAGCCCGACAGTCCAACTATCAATATGCCTGCGCATGAGTCCACACGCTTCTAAAACTACGTGGAACCAGCAAACATTCAACCTCGAGTTAGCAAAAAAAAAAAAAAAAAGGGGGGGAGGGACAAGCAACTATGTAACGGCGAAGATCACACCGAAACCCTGAGTCACATGGCCTGGAATTTGTCCGTTTTCGACGACAATTCTCTTGGGCGCACTTGCTAGGCGTCTATGCATAGACTTGCCGACTGCAAGCACCCACGTCTCTTCTTACCGCTGACGTCTGGACCGAGCTTCGTAACGGTACTAGTCAAGTTCATATTCGACTAGAGTACGAACGTGGCTTGGGACATGGACGCAGCTCCACGAACTGGAGCGCTTCATGCACCATGGGTTTGGGAAGCCCTTCAAGGTCCAGCCTTCATAAGCCGAGACCTCCTGACGAACAGACATGCCTCCATACGATAACGTACCCTCTCCTTAGTGTACATGTAAACTCCTTCAACTCAAATTTTGAGTTATTCCACCAACCGTGCACGCGCCGTTGTGCTTCATTCTTGCATCTTCAATAAGCCTTCTAACTCGGAGCCCATTGTATCACCGAGTATAGCAGGAACACGAGTCCTAGCCAATCTGATAACACTCTATCGACTCGTTTTGCTTTCTCTAAGGAATTATTAAATTAGATTCATACGCGCGACAAAAGTCTTCAAATTCGCAGATCCGATAAAAAGTGCGACTGTTACTGCACAGCAAGGAGTCGAGGGGATGCAGAAGAGGCTATTGCAAATAATGGGAGCACAGGGGATGGTGTTGGAATTTATCTGATGCACATTCACTTGAGGCTGCTTTTCCCAAAGAGCCCGGCTTTGTTGTAGCGTTTGGAACAACATTGGAAGGATCTCGGCTAAGAAAATAGTCAAAAGTAGAGAGAGCGCTTTCGAAATAATGCCCATGGCTTAAGTGTTGCAAACCAAGCGTTGTGAAACCAAAATAAAGGACGCAGTGCTGGTTGAAGGTCCGTAACGAAAGATGCCATTGACGACCAAATAATCCGAAGAATGTTTAAACTCGCGAGGAACAACGGACAATTCTCTAGTGAGACTCCATAGCAGTATCTCTTCAAAGGCACTGAGAATACCAATCTATTCAGAAGAAACGTTAGTAGTAATCCAACCCCAGTTGATACTGGGACGTACCGTTCCAATATGTGCAAGTGTAGGGGGAAGCGCAAACCGTCGGACCCGTATAACTCTGTCCTGATTATAGAAATTTTATCAGCTTTAGCATGAGCCGACATAAACACTCCACGAACCTCCGCATTGACCTGTCCAAGGGGAAGAGATTGCTTATCAGCTTCATCCTCACAATCAAGGGAATTATGAGCGCACCATAATGCGTCTGTGTCGCCCCTCCGGCAGTGGTGGTGGTGGTGGTGGTGGTCTTCGTCGTCGTCGTGGTCTTCGTCGTTGTCGTCGTACCGCCGTTGGTAGTGGTGGTCGTAGTGGTGTTAGTCCCACCAGCGCAACTCGGACCGCCTGGAGTGATTCCGAACCACTGCAGGTCAATGCTTTCGTGAACAGGGACAGTGTGACCGACTCCTTCAGCAGAGTATGCCTGGACGACGCAGCCGTAGGTGGTGTGAGTGTAGTTGGCCTGAGGGTCATTCAGCGTTGTAGTCGTCGGGGTGCTCGAGACACCAAGAACATTGGTCCACTCGAGAATTTCCTGTTGCAAGTTGGGATAATACAGGGCGTCGTCACTTCAATGGGGGCAGCAATCAGCCGTGACTCTATAGGGTTGCTAGATATACGCACAGGGTACCGTGCCAGAGCATCATCCTTGGCCGGGGTCCTGAATATCCGGGATAAGCGGCACGGACAATGTCACCCTGTAAATATCGAATATTAGCGTATGGAGATAGGGTGACTCGAGCAGCAACAGGAATCACCCATTCTTGTCCGGTCTTAGAGATTTGACCCTGGGCGCAAGCCACACTCCAGTCGCCGGTGCCAGCGAAGCAAGCGAAAGGCACGCCGGAGTAGGCGGAGGCCGCTTGGAAAAGATCGGGGTACTTTGGAGAGAATGGTGGATGAGGAGGCATCAACTACAGGAGCGAACCAGACCCACTGAACCAGCCATAACGTTTGTCATCATGGCACCAGACGAAGTCCCCGTGACAAAGACGCGGCCAGCGTCAACTCCCCAGGTGTTGATTGCATAAGTAATCATTGAAGCAATACCCTGGGAATCACCACCACCGTTGTGCGACAAAGTCTCAGGTCTGAATGTGAGGAGAACTTGAGTATCGTATAGTTGACAGACGGGTTCAACAGCACGTACGTGTTAACGTCGAAGCATTTGCCATCTCGGGGTGACTCCGGATAGATAACCATATACCCGTAAGTGTCAGCGAGTGTGGCATATTGGGTATTGCTGAAATAAGCCTGGGCGGTTCCGGTGCAATAGTGAATAGCCACAATGAGCGCTGGCTTGGCTGCGACGTTAGACGGTTTGTAGTAATAAAAGCCTATATAACGAGAGTTGCATCATAGTGTTACACGTGAATAATTGACAAGTTGCTCATACCGACGTTATTCGGGTTGGCTCCGAAGGTACCAGCTGTGACTTGTTGAAGCGAGCCGGCAGCGGCATTGGCGCCGATGACAGCAGCCAAGGTTGCGAAGACTGTATTGAGAGATACCATGGTTAAACGAGAGCTAAATAGTACTGAGCAGATGTCGGCGGGCTGGGAGACGATTTTATAGTCCAGGATAGCGTCTCCAATCCTTAAGCTTCTTGACCCATGTTCATCGGCCCCGTTTCAACAGTCCCGCCGAAGATCGTCCTTTCCGAACACGGCAGAAAGTCATCTGGTACAGGCATTTAATACATTCCGACATCTTCCTTGGTTTCTCTCGAGTTTTTAGAGTTGAGATGAAGGAGTACTCGAGCGAATGGGGTTCAACCGGCAAACCTCCGGTTGACGTTTATTACTGGCTCTTCTGCTTCTGCTCACTTCCCAAGGCCAGCGACTATCTCCACACGAACTGTCTGCGAAAAATGTACTTGTGGGTCATTCGGAAGCCACGGCAAGCTGTCCAAGCTGTCCATGAGTCGAGAGTTTCCCTGCTACATATGTCTGGTGAAGAAGCAACTTGACTTTCGTTGCTTCGTTGGCACTCATCAGAAATACAGACTTATCTCAGATATACGGAAGTACTCGGAGCTGCCATAATATCTCGAAGTTGACGTTGGTCACTTGAACGATTTTCACGGACAAAGCGATCAACCCACGAGCAACTTGGGAAGCCGAAGAATGTCGACGTGCGCCGTGAATTCCCCGGCAATATAAAGCGAGCAACAGAATCAACAAGAAGTTTCTCCCGGAAATAACTAAAGAAAAAAAGTTCCTAACAGGGCCCTGATCAAGATTCGAAGTGTTACGGGCGGACGGGCTGTGAGTGTTTTGCTCGTGGGGTCAACAAATCGGTTTCCCGCGGGTTCATGATACCGGACAGGCTTTACATTCAAAGGGCCCATGGGAGGCATTGAGGCTCACAGAAATACTTGGGGATGCTTCCCCACATGTTAGGTAAGGTTTAAAAGTTTATGATACATTTACCTACTCCCTTGCAAATGTTAGGTCGTCCGCCATTTGAACGACCCTTGCCGTCGCTCTTCCGTGCGTTCACCCTACGACACCCCATCGGCATCTTTAGCGTTGCTTTATATATGTTAGGTAAGCATTTCAAACCTGTTGATGACGGATTCCCTTACTCTCTTGCCCAGTTCAGCTCCACTCCCATTTGTTCATGACCACCTTGGAATCGAACGCGACACCCCAAACGCTGACTAGTTTAACAAGTGTAGTCACTCCAACTTCCCGCACGTTTTTGATTTGGTAAGGATAGGTTGATCGTTGCCAGCGGCGAAGATAGGAAACCCGTAGTGGACTTTGGCGACGAGGTCAGGATAACGAGAAGAAAGAGAGTATTTAGTGAGGAAAGACTACCATCCATCAGGGCGCAGTGGGATGACGATGTCGAAGACTTCGTTGGTGAAATCTTCAAGCATACTTCGGGCATTTGCAAGCAGCGTGGCTACCGCAGCCGCATTGTGTGCCGGCGCGTTTGTTGGAGCAGTAGTTGCTCTTGAAGCAGGATCTGCGCGCGTTGAAACTGAAGCAGAACTGGTACGACGGTTCTGTAATCTTAATTAGTCGCACCGACTCCCTTGCCCTGGGATGAACTTTGCGATGACGGGTTTGCCGTCTGTTTGTGTTGCCTCGAGGCAGGTCCTGGCGGCTTGCCCGGAACGATGGCATCTGATGCAGGAGACATCCACAGACGCGAGGTTCCCACCAAACTGAAAGGACCGACGGCTGCTGGTGAAGTTTGGTTGGCACTCGTATGGGGTCTGGCCGTGACGCCGGGGGGGGGGGGTTGTAGGAAAGGATGGACCAGCCGTGGCGGAACCCGAGAAGTAGCACTCGGGCGCGCCGCTTTAATCAGCTTGAAGTCTGTCGTGGCCGATGCCTTTTGTTCTAATCGGCGTTGCCCTTGTTTGAAAGTTGTGTGATATTGAGTCAAATTTGATTTGATTCTGGTATGAGAAATAAATCGCATGCGTATGAATGAAAGTTTTGAGGATGGCGGGGCAAATGGGTTGTGCGTCCGAAACATTTCTCATGTCGTTGATATGCTCGACGGACATGGCGACGACCGCACTAGGCTATTCCGCATTCGTTAGAGGTGAATGTTTTTGTCGAGCGCTTCCAGGTAGTCTGCGTACGTGAGGGACGCTTCTGAAGAAAACCCGCAATTGATTTTTGGGCGATGTTGACTTCCGCTTTGTGATTGAACGACTCTGGGATCTTCTTCGTATGGGAAATTGAAGAGACAGAAGCTTTCTCTGGCAAGAGTATCGAGGGGAATTTCATGGCGAGCTGCCACGTCGTCGATGATTTGCCTTGGGATGGTGTGGAAGTCGGGGATGGCAGAGGAATAAGCTTCTACTGCGGTTATACGACCCTGGACTGCGGCCCTTTGAGGCCCGAGCCGCTGTTGCTCGGCTCCTCTTCCGCTTTATTAAGAAGCCCCATTTGCCCGGAGGGCTTAAAGCAGGACGGCGGGGAGGGGGCGGTAGACCCGGGGCCAGCCTGAGAGGTGAACAGGGATCCAGGGCCGTCGATGCCTCTACCAGCCATGTCGAAAAGAGAATTGAGCAAAATTTGAGGGGTTAGGCTTAAAGGAGTAGTAATAGCCTGAATGATGACAAGAAAAAGGCGAAAAGAAAGCCGACCGCGTGCCGAGTCCAGGTGGTAAATCACGCCGAGACCCTGAGTCACGTGGCTGCATTTTGACGACGGGTTGCCTTGGGCGCACTTGCTAGGCATATATGCATAGACTTGTTGACCGCGGAAATGTCCTCGGGTGAAGTCGACGCAGCCCGGATCGTGCCACTCGATGAGGACCCCAGCCAAGTCAATTGTGGGCGCCTTGGGCCAAAGTTCCGGGAATACCGGTTGGATGGGTGTTTAATCAACGTGTTCGACATCAGGAGCGGAGATTAACTGCTAACTCTGACTTGACAAAGGACAAACCTAAGTTGAACGCGAGATAGAGTTGTCGGTTGCGAGTCATCAATGTCGCTCCTCCAGGACTCTGAGCCTGCAGCGGCCCGAATAACCAGAGGTTACCCAATTATCGACTCTACTAATTTCAATTCTATATTGAGTTTACGTTCTAAAGGGGATGAAATATTAAGCTTATGCGACGGCGGATCCATCTCCTCCGGCCGGGACTTCTTTAAACATGAGGTCGGTTCGGATCGTGTACTTCTCACCCTTCAACACCTTCTCTCCAGAGTGGCGCAAGGTTTCTTGCTCGAATATGAGTGCTCTTCCTGGGCGAGGCTCGACCGAGACGACTACATCCCGCGTCAGATAAGTCGAGAACTCCGTGGTGCCTCCTTCCATATCTTCTTTAGAGCCATTGAGGTATAATTGGAGGGTTAGGCAAGATGTTTCCGAGCGATCATCGGTGTGATAGACTGTGCAAGTCGGCCGAATAGGCAGAGAGAGATGTAGTCGGTTTCAATCCATCGAGTTACTCGGAGCGAGAGATAACTCACCCCCGTCATAATGGGGCCCGAAAAAATCACCCGGGACATACTTGAGATAGCTCAGCCGCTCGTTCAGCCTCATCAAATGAACTCGAGTTTGCTCCGGCTTGTCACCAGCTCCGTTCTCACGAAACTGTGAGTACTTGGTCGTGGGCGCTTCGACGGCTTCCTCGGGCAGGTGCGGCTTCAGTTTGCTCAAAATCCAGTCCGCCAACTCGCGGTCGTGGAGCAGGATTCGACCAGACTTTCGATAATTGTCGATTACGCCGCCGGTCTTGTCTTCTGCACCTCCGCGGACCGTGGCTGCACTCCAAGATGCCGAATCTTCTGCCGCTTTCAAGAGCTTCTGACAGTCTTCCGGCGTGAAGACGTTATCGACGATGAATGCGACTTTGCCTTCGTTCTCCTCGAGACCGGCAGCCCGCCAGTCTACTTTGCGGACAATGACGGGAGATGGCTCCTCGGGCGCTTCCCCAAATGGGGGTTCTGGGAATTTGAAGACCGTGATGGAACGCACGGGATCGAAGGATTTCAACATAATGAAGCTGAGGGGTGTGGCGTGAATAGCTATGAAGTTGATTATATGTGCACGATTGTAACGGAACAATTTTGTTCCAATGAGTCTGAGAACAGCCTCACGTGCCGGTGAGGCATTTTGCGGCCCCGTAGTGCTGCGTTCGCAGACGTACGAAACAGTGCGGAACAAGCAAATGTAAATCTCGCACAACGAACGCAACAAAATGAAGAAGCACCGAGATCAGAAGGAGAGAACTACCTGTTTCACGTCGCAATAGGCGCGCTCACATGTACAAGTCGGTGTACGTTGGGATAGGTCACGCCGATGTTCCCAACAGCACCATGCAGCAGAATACCGTTCCCGTGCCGATGTTTCTGGGTCGTCAATTGCTTCATCTAGTCTTGTTCGAATTTGATATTCATATGAAGGAATACCTATACAGTTTAGAATAAACCCTGGGTCCGCTCGATTTCTGTTTGCGTTGGTTTCTGGTGGCGCGGGGTCTGTAGAGGAGGGCGTGACGTCGAGGCAGGGAAGCCTGAAGCAGTTAAAATGCCCACCAACAACGCACACCCAACAACGGTACCCGCAGACAGACCACGCTTGGTTTACATCCTAGAACTATTCTTAAGCTCTTGTTCGTTTTCAAATCCGACTTGACAACACCAACGTCCTGAACACTCATCAAAGTGCAACCAGACCCACTGATCCCATTTGACTACTCCGCAGACGATTCTCTACTACGATGACCAGACAGAAACAGCAAAAGAGCACAAAGGAGGCGATGAAACCCGAACGAACGAGCAGGTACAGAATCGGACACCGACAGGTGGGGCGAGAAGAGCACATCACGAAAACACAGGGGGGATGAAGGGGAAAGCGAACGATAAAAACACACACAGAGACGTGACAGTAATGCAGAGAGAAAGAAAGGAGATGAAGAAAAGAATATAAATACTTGTGCCCCCCAGTTCGCCCAGATGAAAATCGGTCTCCTAAGTAGCAATTGCCGAATTGTTGGTCGTCTTCATATAGTGATCGTCGTTGAAAGCATGTCTCCGAAGAAAAGCAGGTCGAGTTGCCATCCACCACTGCACGCCTCTCAATCAAAATCCAACCTCCACAGATCACTTCTCCAACCAAATCGCAGCGCGCTCATCGGGGTTGAGGCTGGCCTCGACCGAACCCGCCACGTCCGCCACGCGCCGGATGACCCTGCCCCCTAGCAGCAGCAATCATAGCGGCGGCTTGCTGTT
>WSTX01000034.1:0-30909 GCA_019633405.1 Tulasnella sp. 408 | reverse complement strand
CATCTCAAATGTGGGGAGTTGTGTGGGACGGAGTTGAACCGAGGTAGGTAGGTTGGTAGGTAGGTACGAGAGGGAACGATCAGCACTTGTTTGTTCGTCGACAATGTTGGGTTTAACTTCGAGGACTCTGCGTTCACGCGCGGCGAGCGGATACACAACATGGGGACTCTTGTCACCAAATCCACCGTAAATTAGCCCGGAATATTTTCTTCCTGTGTCACTGGAAATCGGAATAAGTTGACGGGACCCACGTTGAACTTTTCCGGTCGCGCGTCTCACAGTGCTCGGTGCGTGCTAAGATATTTAGGTCAACGATCATTACTACAAGGATACGCGACAGCGTCCGGGTATGCGCACTGTGTGATAAACTGTTGTGCACTTAACTTGTGAGCCACATATTCGTTCCTCTTTGCGACGCCAAATGAATATGGCGTCCCCGCCAATACCCGACGCTGGACGACAGGTCCCGTTCTCGCATCATAAGCTAGACATGTTTAGTATTGGCTATATGGATGAGTATAGGAGCAAACATAGACGTTTGGGGTTGGTGGCTGCTGCTATGATCCACGTTTGCAGGGCTTTCGGCCGCGGGTGGCAATTAGAGATTGATGAGGAGCGGCTATCACTACCTACCACACGACAGCTGCGCATGGAGTCTCTTACATCTGTAATACTGTATACTATCCTCATCTCCGGCGGAGGACGACCATCTCAGCGGCGACAGCCGTCGAACGCAAAAATAGAGTTGTTCAAATGTCACCTTGCTCCGTCAAGGTCTCTCTCGATATCATAATTATGTAATCGTGCACGGTGCCGCGTGAAGGGTCCTCGTACCCCGTCGGCAGGTTGTCGGCACGACATCGCACCCAGGTCCCCAGACACCCCTTGACCTCCTGCGTTAAGCTTAAAACAAGACGATTTATTAGTCTGGCGTCTCAAATGCAAACTTCTACTCGAGCTTGCTATCGAGCACTCGTAACCTTCGTCTGTTACGGCTTTTCAGTGACAGAAGGTTGGGGAAATTGAGCAACCGCCTTGGCCTGAACTTCGTAACAGAGCAACGTATGCGAAGTTGAATCGGTAGATGCTCCCGCTTGATGCTGGGCGTTTTCCGCTATCTCTCACCCGAATGTCGTCCCCTGTTCTCCGCAGTCGGTGAGTGCGTATTTTGTTGGAAACGGAAGTTGGCGCTGGGCATGCCCTTGGATGTACTTCTGAGTGGACGCTCGTGTTCATCACATCAGGGTGGCCGATTTCATCACAATCCGAGCCCAGTCTGCAGCAAGCTGTAGACAAGTGATAGCTTATAAGTGACCGGTCACGCAAGCTTTGGCTTCTTCCTAGAGCAAGGTGCTCGACGCACGGCACGTGCGACCCAAGTTTTCAGTCTCCGCCCGAAACCAAAATCGCCAATCCCAGTCTGCGCATTTCAATTCCACACGGCATCCCGTCGGGCCCGCATGCCAGGTGAAATGCCACATGTACAGTCAACTCATTCACGTGAGCTTCTCTTCGTTCCACATGACCGTTTCCGCAAAAAGTGCTCCACGTACGCTGGCTTGGCCCTTTTCTGTCTGACTTACGGAGAAACCGTACGCTGTCGGCTTGGATGACCGTAAGCACCTGCCTCGTTCACTGCAACCTTTCCCAGCCCTTCGCCCCGATGCCCTTAACGAGTTGGTGAACGCTTTATTTACAGAAACTTTATGCACGGAAGGTTGGGCTTTAGAGGCAGTCTAGCTCGAACCATCGCATTTCAACCGCCTAACAGCCGCAAGACGTACGCCATCCAACTCGCCCCTTAAGAGTATGGTAGCAAACGCATCGGGTGCTCGAGCGCGACAACGATGCCTCTTTTTGTCCCACAATGATCACCATGCGGATGTGTAGCCTCATCTTTGCTATAGATTCTGTTCGAGCCCCAGGGGCCCGGAGTATAGAAGGTCACGTCCCCCACCGAACTTTCGACGGACGACGGAAGCTCACTTCAAGCGGTGCGCAATCGCAAGATTACAGACCTCGCTCACCCTCCTCTAACCACTAACAAACGACACTGTGAGCCATTTCTGCTGATGCAGCGTTTTCTGGAGTATATTTTGATTCCCCGCGATAACCCCTGGAGAGCTCATTGGCTGGACTGCGAAGGAAACTTCGAACCTGAAGTCCATGGCACCGCAGTCCAAGCAAATTGTGCAATTTGTCCCGAGGCAAAAACGGACCAAGGATCCTCCTTAAGTGTGACCCATAAGGCGTCCAGATGCTCTTTCAGAACCTCCCCCCACCTGCGGATAACAAAACCATCACAACGACCCGTGTACAACAGATCTTAAGCTCAAGACGGTGATATCTTATCTCGTGGGTAAAGATACTTTGATGGAAGACGAAAGTCGCCATGCCGTCGCCGACGTTGCTGGTCTGGTGGGGACTGATCCGAGTGGTTCCTCGGATTGTTTCGAGCCAAGTCCCAAACTAGTGAGTGTCGTTCGGGCTCTGGGTATTGATTTCGGTCAGCGATTGAGACGACTTGTTCACAGAGGGCCCGAATTGAGAAGCTCGCACATTGGAGAATCGATCCTTCCTCTATTAAGATGGAGGAAGGGTGGGAGTATTATGGAGGACATGCGACTGTTTCACTAGGGTATATTCCTATTCAGGGACTTAGTATGGGGGATATAGAAGAACAAGCGTTGGGTAAAAAATTGGTCGGCAAGGCGAAGGATGACTTCCTGGAGAGACAGAAGTCCAGACGCGGGGAGGTAAGCCATATCTTCTCCTTTCAACCCAAGTCATTAACCTGCACCCCGAAGTACTTGGCGATCAAGAAAATGAGGCTGGCTGATGATACAGATCTCGAACGAGTACTTGGGGTAAGAATGCATGGCCGAATTGCTCAGAGGTCTCGTGAACCGCTCAAGTACATCCAGTTGACAATCAGGGAAGCCGAATTCCTGGCAGAGATCGACCACCCAAACATTGTTGAACTCCAAGGATTTGCCGAGAACGTATCCGGGGGCATCATTTGGCTCGTATTTCCCTGGTCGCACGACGGCAATTTGAAAGAGTTTGTTGCTCTAGCAAAGTGGGAAATTCCAGAGAGAATCTCGCTTGTAAGATCGATGAGTCGTTTCGTAGATCTAAGTCCTGAAAGGTTGTATTCAAGATCAGCGATGTAGCGAAGGGATTAGAACACCTGCATACCCGAAGCCCACCTATATGCCATGGGGACCTGAAATCGGTACGTTCCCTTAGTGGGCCATAACACACTCAAGGGACTGAATCCCAGATCCAGCTCAATATATTGATATATTGCAACCGGGATCCCGTCAGCCATAGCAGTAAACTGTATGCCCAAATTACCGATTTTGGCTCCGCTCGTCGTCTCCCTCAGTATGATCCCAATACGCGGATCGAGCAGATAGGAACCCAATTGCCGTCAGTACAGCCGCCTAGCGCAGCCTTTTCCGCCTTCACCAAGACCATAACCTTGACTGGAAATAAATATACACTTCGCTGGGCCGCTCCAGAGCTGCTCCTCCGAGATCAACTTAGCCTCTGGAGCGATATCTGGGCATTGGGGTGGATAGCCTACGAGGTGATACTGCTGGTGTGGAGCATGATCGACAGTTGACGCTCACGAGTTCGGTTCGAAAATAGGTGATGACCGGGTCCCTCCCGTTTGAAGATGCCCCGTCGGAGATGGCTGTTGTCGAACACGTCCTGGAGGGGAAACTGCCATCACTCACGGATAACGCCCATCTATCGCTGATTGACGAGCTTTGTTTCCTGATGAATAAGTGTTGGGAGGTTCAGCCCACCCAGAGACCCACGGCTGATTCTTGCCGAAGGTCCATCGAAAAGATGGTGAGAGAACACGGTTGTGGAGGATCGAAGCACACTTGACGCTTCGTTGAATAGCCGATGTTTGCTCCGGAGATGGAAGAGGGCGAGAGAGTCCTCAGCCTCAACGGTCTGCGTGAGTTGGGAAAGATGTACGACTCTAAGGGTGAACATGCGACAGCTTTCACTCTCTTTGCTGGCGCCCTTGACCCCAGAACGGGATTGCTCGGCTTCACGGACCAGATACAAGCTCTGCGTGATCTCGCTCAACGGGCGCGGCTTAGAGAGGAGTACAGCGAGACAATCGCAGTCTATGATGTGATCTGGAAGCTCTATGAGTGGAATGATAAGCAAGACACGGACGGCCTGGCCGACGCTTTCTGGGACCTCGCTGAGCTGCATCGACTGCAAGAAGGGAGCGAGAAAATTGGGGAGCTCCGCTACGAGGGTCAAGAAATCCAGGAACGACAGCACATAGCTAAGGCTCTATGTGCCATGGCTGAGACTCACCGGTGCAAAGGAAGTCACGAGAGGGCCATACAGCTGAACTCCAACGCCCTGAAAATCAGTAAAGACCTCAGTGATAGAGAAGGCATAGCCGATGCTCTGTGGGGTCTCGCTGAAGCTCATCGACATCGAAGCGAGTACGAAGAGGCCGTCCCGCTCTATTCCGAGGTCTCGGAAATTCGCAGTGCTCTCAGCGACAGAAAAGGCAGAGCCGACGCTCTTTGGGTTCTTGCTGATGTGCAACGACTTCGAAGCAGGTACGAAGAGGCCATCCAGGCCCACTCCGAGGTCCTGGAAATCCGCACCGATCTCGGCGACCGAGAAGGTAGATCCGGCGCTCTTTGGTGTCTCGCGGATTTGCACCGATGTCGAAGCGAGTACGATGAAGCCATCCGGTTTTACTGCGACTCCTTGAAAAGCTTCGGTCATTTCAACGTCACCCTAAGCATGTCCAGAAGCAATGTTCTTTCTGATCTTGCTGATGTGCATCGACTTCAAAGCTGTCGTGACATGGCCGTACCGCTCTCTACCAACCCCCTGAAATTCAGTATTCTCCTCGGCAACAAAGAAGACATAGCCAGCGTTCTTCAGGAGCTCGCTGAAACGCATCGGCTTAGAAGCGAGTGGGAAGAAGCCATGCAGGTCTACTCCGAGGTCGTGGAAATCTCCACCGATGTCGGAGACAAAAAAGGCAGAGCCGACGCTCTTTGGGGCCTCGCTGATGTACACCGCGGCCGAAGTGAGTATGAGGAAGCCATTCAAGTCTACTCCGAGGTCTTGGAAATCCGCACCGATCTTGGCGACAAAAAAGGCAGAGCTGACGCTCTGTTGGGTCTCGCTGATGTGCACCTACGTCGAAGCGAGTATCAAGAAGCCATTCAGGCCCAATCCGAGGTCCTGAAAATCCGCACCGACTTCGGCGACCGGGAAGGCAGAGCCGCCGCTCTTTGGTGTCTCGCGGATTTGCACAGATGTCGAAGCGAGTACGATGAGGCCATCCGGTTTTACTGCGACTCCTTGAAAAGCTTCGGTCATTTCAACATCACCCTAAGCATGTACAGAAGTAAAGTTCTCTCCGATCTTGCTGATGTGCATCGACTTCTAAGGGATCGTGATATGGCCGCACCGCTCTCCACCAACCCCCTGAAACTCAGTATCCTCCTCGGCAACAAAGAAGACATAGCCAGCGTTCTTCAGGAGCTCGCTGAAACGCATCGGCTTAGAGCCGAGTGGGAAGAAGCCATGCAGGTCTACTCCGAGGTCGTGGAAATCTCCACCGATCTCGGAGACCGAAAAGGCAGAGCCGACGCTCTTTGGCGTCTCGCTGATGTGCATTGGCTTCAAAGCAAGTACGAAGATGCCATCCAGGCCCACTCCGAGGTCTTGAAAATTCGCACCGATCTTTGTGACCGAGAAGGCAGAGCCGCAGCTCTTTGGTGTCTCGCGGATTTGCACCGATGTCGAAGCGAGTACGATGAGGCCATCCGGTTTTACTGCGACTCCTTGAAAAGCTTCAGTTATTTCAACTTCATCTTAAACATGCACAGAAGCAAAGTTCTTTCCGATCTTGCTGATGTGCATCGACTTCAAAGAGATCGTAATATGGCCACACCCCTTTCTACCAACAACCTGAAATTCAGTATCCTCCTCGGCAACAAAGAAGGCATAGCTGGCGTTCTTCAGGAGCTCGCTGAAACGCATCGGCTTAGAAGCGAGTGGGAAGAAGCCGCGCAGGTCTACTCCGAGGTCGTGGAAATCTTCACCGATGTCGGAGACAGAAAAGGCAGAGCCGACGCTCTATGGGGCCTCGCTGAAACGCACCGACTTCGACGCGAGTACGAAGAGGCCATCCCGCTCTTTTCCGAGGTCTTGAAAACTCGCAGCAATCTCGGCGACAGAAACGGCAGAGCCGTCGCTCTGTGGGGTCTCGCGGAAGTGCAACGACTTGGAAGCAACTACGACGAGGCCATCCTACTCTATTCCGAGGTCTCGGAAATTTGCAGCCATCTCGGCGACAGAAAAGGCAGAGCCGACGCTCTTTGGCGTCTCGCTGATGTGCATTGGCTTCGGAGCGAGTACAAAGAGGCCATCCAGGCCCACTCCAAGGTTCTGGAAATCCGCACCGATCTCTGCGACCGGGAAGGCAGAGCCGCCGCTCTTTGGTGTCTCGCGGATTTGCACCGATGTCGAAGCGAGTACGAAAAGGCCATCCGGTTTTACTGCGACTCCTTAAAAAGCTTCGGTCATTTCAATATCAGCCTAAACATGTATAGAAACAAAGTTCTTTCCGATCTTGCAGATGTGCATCGACTTCAAAGAGATCGTGATATGGCTGCACCGCTCTCCACCAACCCCCTGAAATTCAGTATCCTCCTCGGAAACAAAGAAGACATAGCCAGCGTTCTTCAGGAGCTCGCTGAAACGCATCGGCTTAGAACCGAGTGGGAAGAAGCCATGCAGGTCTACTCCGAGGTCGTGGAAATCTCCACTGATCTCGGAGACAAAAAAGGCAGAGCCGACGCTCTATGTGGCCTCGCTGATGTTCACCGAGATCGAAGCCAGTACAAAGAAGCCATTCAAGTCTACTCCGAGGTCTTGGACATCCGCGCCGATCTTGGCGACAAAAAAGGCAGAGCTGACGCTCTGTTGGGTCTCGCTGATGTGCAACTACGTCGAAGCAAGTATGAAGAAGCCACCCAGGTCTACTCTGACGTCTTGGACATCTGCACTGATCTTGCCGACCAAAAATGCAGAGCTGAAGCTCTCTTCGGTCTCATTAATATACACCGACGCCGAAGCGAGTACGAAGAGGCCATCCCGCTCACCTCAGAGGTCTTAGAAATCTGGAGCTACTTTGGTGACAAACGGAGAGCCTCGCTTACGCATGCCCTTGCTGAAATGCATCTGCTTCGATCCGAGTACGACAAGGCCATTCCACTCTATCGCGAGGCCACGATACTTTTCATCGATATTGGCGACATGGCTGGCAGAGACGCCGCTCTCTCGGGCTTTTCTTCATGTCTATGAGGTCCCTTCCAATTCCCGAACTAATAAGCTGTCAGAATCACTAAGACACGCAGGAATTGGGAGGCTATGGGCGACGCTCCGAGGGATCTAGTCAACACCCGGCAATTGCTCCCGCCGGAGTACAACGCAGGGGCCGGCTGTGTATCATGGAGATATTCTCAGTACAGATCGAGGATGAGATTCGCTTTATTTAGTATGACATACAATTTCCGTAATTAGCTTATCTGAGGGCCTGGTTCAACTGGTTATGGATGGGAGCTTCTTTGTATTTCAACAATCAATTACGCAATAGTTTGAGCATGGTAACCACTTTGTCATATGAGTCTCGGCAATATGGTGAGGAAGAACGACAAAAGGACGTACTTTCGCTCATATACTCGAACTCCATATGCAAGCAGTCCTCGGTACCGCCTTCGAGCCCTCCTCGACCCTTTCTTTCCGATAAAACCTGTCGTGATCTCAGGATCATCCTAAATCACTCAAGTCAGTGGATTTCCTCTCGCCTAAGGTTACTTACAGTAGCCTTTCCCGGCACTTTAGTCGCTGTCTCGCTATGGAAGGTTGATTATCATTGCTCTTGGAAGGATGCAAAACAAATTGAAGCCCCCGGTAAGTCTACCGTGGTGCCATTTTACTTGGATGATTGTGCTTTGTGAAAGGCGGTCATTGATGGTTCGAGGTCAAATTGATACTGGCGTCTGACTACCGTCGATGATGTTACAAGTAAACGTCGTGCATGACCTTTCCAGCGAAGGTGCGTTAGCCAGGTCATGTCAAGTGACAGTGTCATCTTTGCTCTTGTCTTTACAGCCCAGGGTTGGTATTTTATAAATACTCAGGGACGCGGCAATCTAATTTTGAAGGGCAAGACTGATTCCATCTGGTGCTGCTCACCTCGGGTATCCTAAACTCCCCCTGCATAAAGCATTGCCTATTTTCTTCGCCCACTAAACCGGATTCAAATAGTACCGTGTGCTGAAGTTTTTTCTCAACGTCCCTGAACGTTGAAATTACGTCCTAGGAGCAGATAAATTGGGATAGATTCGCCTAGAGCGAATAGGCGGCTTGGTAAGAATGGCAGCAGCGGGTCGACGAAGGGTGGGCCAGGAGAAGGGACACAACTCTTACTGGAGCACCATCCATAATCTCAAGCTCGGTGATCGTTTTGCTCCCGTTATACTGATTCGGTTACCGGTACCGCTCCAATCGTCTCTCGTCGAATGATGGATAGTTGTTGATCCAGGAGGTAGATTTTGTTGACTATCGCATCCCTTAAATGATATCTAGTCGATGAGTGATTGAGACATGGCGACATGGGGGAGACACGGGCAGAAAAGGGCCTACTTCGATTTATTATAGTCGAACTCGATGTGCAAGCACTCTTCGATACCGACTTCCATTTTCATCGAGTTGTTGCTATCGGGCGGTAGACGGTAGGAATGGATCGAGAGATCCATCTGTTTCACTAGGTCGGCCAAGCGACGAGCTATCGCGACCGGACAAAGTATCTGCGGAATAGGCCCTCAGCTACAGTCGACTCTCGCATGGGGGAAGGAAAGGAGAGACCTTAGCTTGACATCAATCCCCCGATAACTCTCATACTGCTTCTCGACGTTCTTGAAGTTGAAGTCGAATGTTTGCGCTTGTCTCACTTCTCCAGGTCCAGCGAGTTCTTGAGATAACAAGAGGAACTCGTAGTAGTTGCCTCGGTCGTAGAACAGTTCTAGCAGGAGGTTGTATATATGCTGTTTCAGTATGAGTTTAAGCTATCGTGACATAAACCTTCACCGATTGTGCCCACAAACTCGACTTTAATACTATCTTGAACGAGCTGCCTTCCATCCCGTAACCGAACGACGACCTAGAGGTGACAGGTTGACCGCAGCGCCGCCGGGTCAGGCTTGCTCGAATACGACCACAGCGATGAACGTTTGAAGACGAGGGGCGCTGGAACCTGGCAAGTAATAGGCTCTCCACCACAGTCCACAGGGTATGCTTCTGTCCTGTCCTTCTCCAATCTTACCTCCACTTTGCTTTCAATCTCGGTTATCCTCGCCTTCCAAGCGGATTTCGACGTCGACTGGTTGAGCGAGGAAGTAAGATGCTATGGGCAAGTGGGGGCTGGAGCCTGCAGAGAGTTTAGTTTTTGGGCGATCGACGAAAGAAAGGGTGCAGCGGTCAGGAGCAATGTTGACGGTTCGGCGGCTCAACGAAGGTCTGTGCACATACCCATCAGCATCCCTCAGCGCACTCTCGTTAAACGCTTGGGGCAGGAGTCCCTCTAGCAAACGGGAGAGAGTACAAGGCTTTTTTGAGAGACCGGGGACTCGGGTTTGGGAGACTGGACGGAAGAACGGGGTGACGTTAAATGGAGACCCTGATCGACAGCATGTCACCACAAGGAGTAATTCTTCGGGATTTGGCACATGTGCAGTGCGTCGCCACTCAATACATCTACGTTCTCTTTGTCACGTCTTTCCTCGAACTTCTTGTTCCGTATGTATGCACGCTATTCGCCAATCTACGGCACGAATTCTGGGCCGCTTCAACACCGGTACCCCGCCACTCCGGTCTCATCCAGCTCCACAAACCATCCCATGGCGACCTGGTACGTACCACAATCATTTCCTACTGTATCAAACTCTTTCGTTTGCATCTTGAACGGCTTATCGTCTTCACGTGACGGCGGATCCCCAACCACTCAGTCGTCGGCAGTCTTGCAGGTGCTGCCCTTGCCGTCACTGATGATGTGGCGAGTCGATTACGCGCGCGAGCACTCCCAACCTTAATGCCCAAGAGTTTCATTCTAAGCCTACGGTGGGCGACTTTGGTTTAAATTCTTCCCTGTCACTGACTCCTGTCAACGACTCTGCACCACGACTCTGCAGTATGCGGCATTATCCGTCGCTTCGTTTCCAATCAAGGCGCTCCGGGTTCACAATGGAGTAATCATGCTGTAGCGTCGCCTTCACGCTTGTTCATCGCATGGGAAAAGTGGTAGGATACAGATATCCACGGACCAGCCTCCATCTAATTCTGGAACAGGGAAAAAAAAAACCAGTCCACGGGCAAGAGTCATGTCGGGACTAGTTGGAGCCCATGCCATTCCAAACGCGGTAATAATTCTGCTACTTCAAGCATCACACGTCCCCTTCGTGCACGAAAATGAGGTTTTCACGGAATACCGCTCGCTAGATCTCCTATTGAGGTCTCAAAACGTTGGGGTAATTCCAAGTCTCCCAGGTACAGTCGGATCGGGATCGTTTCACCTAGACGAGTGATGTGCCTTGGTAAGGCTAGCAAGTTAACGAGGAAAAGGGGAATAGCAGAAGCAACGCACCTCTTACTGGAGCACGACCTTGGTCTTAACCTTTGTTGCCGCTTCGCTCTCATCCTACTTATTAGGCACCGCTCTAAGCGTCTCTCCTCAAACGGAATATGACTCTGTGAGTTCGATTTTGATACCCAGGAGGGGCATGTCCACCTTGCCGACACCACGCTCTTGGGTGGTGTTAACTACAGAGGAGACCGCTTAAGATTGAGAAATCGAAGAGGAAACGGATGGGTAAGAAACGTACTTTGGCTCTTTATAATTGAACCTGATGTGCAAGCAGTCCTCTACACAGACTTCCATTTTGGTCCAGGTGTCGCTTTCTGATGGCATGAGCATGAGAGGTACCATGTCGGCCAACCGAGGAGCTATCGTGCCCCGGCCAAGGAAGCTACGAGATAACCTCTCACTCTCGAATTGAATGTTACATCGAGGTGTGAAGGGAATAGATACCTCAGCTGGAATCAATGCCCTGTTGCCGCTTATACCGCTTCAAATCTAGTCCTCTCCAACTCGCGTCGGTTAGACAGCAGGTCCCCGTGAGAAACTCGAGAAATTTGGCTCTCCGCTTGAATTGACCTCAGGTTAGTCCCTTCTGCAATCCTCTCCTCATCTCTACCTTTCCTTCCACGCCGTTTCCTCTCGAAAGATCTTTGGCGCACCTTCAACATGGACCGGAACACCGTCGGCACCCGCTCTCCCCACTAGGTTGCAGAGTGCTTCCTACCCCCAGCACTCGTCGCGGTGGCCACCAGCGCCCTGCAGAGAAAGCCCTTTTCATTCAGACTACCATTCAATTAAGTCGTGCTATTATTTTCTCTAGTAGTAACAATTTAGTGCCGGTTCTGCGATTCCATATGGCTTCTTGCCGCGCATGCCACGCTATCACGTCTCCGCGGCGATATCAAGGCGTGATGGTCTATAAGAGTCTATTTGGCAATTCGAGATGAAGATTGGTGGTTTGCCATCGCTTGTGAGGGCTGTCTCGCACGCAAACAAGGCTGAAAAGATGAAGGGAGTTGGGCGCGACGCGTTTGTTTACGGTCGGGGAAATATCGGAAATGAGGTTTTTGTTTCTCACGGGGACCTGCTGTCCAAGCGACGCGAGTTGGAGCAGACTAAAGACAACGAACCTCTACCACCCGTCCAAGTTGTCTTTAGTCTGCCCACGGGAGACTACTTCAAATCCCAGTCCAACGCTTGAGAAATTGCGCTTTTCCTGGTACAGCGAGCCCTCGACATAGGAAAGGTGATTTGCGGGTGGTCGCCGGGGTCGTGGAAGATCAGCCCTGTGAGCGGTTTAGTAGTTAACAGGTAGTATGAACTTGAGCCATCGCAATAGAAGCCCTCACCGCATGTGCCCGCAAGTTCGATCCGAGCCCCGTCATCTGCCTTCTTCGCTCCACCTCCCAACCAACCCGACGGCATGTAATAATATCGCATAGCGCCGCCGCGTGGGAGCTTTTCTCCACTGCATAACCAACAGCGACGAAAGCTGAGAAGCGAGGTCTGCGACCTTGGCCGTGCCCTTCTCTGTTCATCTTGCAGGGTGTAGTGATGGCCCGTCCGCGGTCGCGTAGGATCCCCCTGGGCGACTGGTTGGAAGCGCCGCTGCCGCCCAAGGTGCAGCCGATGCGATGCTTGCCAAGGTGTTCTCGTGTTCGACGGGATTGCAGGCTCAAGTTTCGATCGTGACCGCTGCCGTAGCGTTCGCTTCACGTGCATGTGAAGTTGATGGGTCTTCGCGGGGGCGGCCAGCGAGGTCTTAAGGCTTACGGAGATCGGACGTTTGAGTACGGACCGCTCAAGCTGGTGATGAGTTCACTGACGGACGGTTGGTGACGCGGTGGAGAGCCGAACATAGATCGATAAGATAGAGCCACGCCCCGGCACGGGTTACCCATAACCGCTTTTCAGGGAGGCCAAATCACACTTTTCAGGGCTCAGGACATCGGAGTCCTCGCAACGCTAGGGAAAACATTTCGAGTTGGTTACGACGCTGAAGTAAGTACTTCACACTATCTAAGCCTTCTCCTTCCCTTTGCGGAGCTAAGGTCGGAGTAGAAGGAGCTCAAAGGCTCTTGATGGTCCAGTTCGAGCCCGTTCTCGGCGAGCTTGTCCATCCTCCTCCTTGCCTTTGCATAAAAGAAGGATCAGCTTAAGGTCAAAAGATCACGCTCGCTGAACTTGTGCCATGTTCATAAATGGGTGCAAAATCGTAATACAAGAGGAGTTACCGCAGTTTTTCTTGAGTGAGGTCTCCGTTCCTTCACTATCTTCTCTGGATGTAAGCTTGGAGATCAGCGCATGCGCTGTTTCTGATATCCGGTTCAGCACCCCTAGCTCAAGGTAGTCAACACCCACCGAATGATTTCAGAAACGAGATATTGTTTATACATTGTGATTGATTCTGCTTGCTTTGGACCGCGCGGGATGGAGGGGCACCTTGCCAGCGAAGCCCCCAAATACGACGCCGTCCCGCAAAGATATTATCAATGACCAAAAGGTTTGGCCCGGCGATTAAATTAGCTTAGATAAATCTGAACCATTATCTAATGTAGTGGGCCTTGCCGTGCTTGCAACGGCCTTCAAGCGCCTGCAAACCAATTTCGACTCTCCGCATCCTCGTCGTCTTTGACCAGCACCCGCACGAGCCTCATGAGCACGCTCAACCGCGCGATCAACTTCGCCGCCACTGCGTTCAACTCATACTTGTAGGAAGGCTCTCGGTGGAAGCGTGTATCGGTCGCCCACTTGCAGCAGACGGCAACTCTATCTATGATGCCCCGGCCGAGCAGCACAAACGGGTTCTCGCCCACCCCATCCAATCCGGCAATTTCCGCGCCGCCCGTCTTTTAAAGTGAGGATATTGGCGTTGAAGCTTAGAAGATCATTAAGGGTCTCATTTTCGAGGGGCTGGGAGGAGTGTGCGGGGATGGGATGGCTATGAGTGGGTAGGCTACACCTGTCGAGGAGATGCGGTTCCGCTATTACCCGCTTTCCTCGTCGTTCTAAGTCTTCACTCAACCCCCTGCACACACCGAGACGCCATCGACACCCAAGCCCCGACTGTGTTGTTTTGATTACGAAGCCGATGACGACGAAAAAAAGGAAGTGAGCGCGATCTCGCAGCTGCTTAGCGGAAGTCCGACGGTGGGAGGAGCTAGTTCTGGGTGACATTATGGAAGGATGCGGAAGGTCCGGGCTATGGGAGAGATGGGAGAGTCGAGATCACCGGGCTTGTGCTCCGTCTCCATGAGCACCACTGTCGCTGAGGCAAGCCTAAGTAGTAAGCGGTCAGTCCACAAGAGAGAACACGTTCGACAGAGAACATGCAGAGGTATTTGGCAAGGTCCCGCTCCCGCGATCGCACTTTCGACCCAGGAAATCAAGGTTCAACTCCGTTGGGTACGCAATGGAGATGGGCAGCTGTGAAAGGATGTTATCGAGCCTTAGCCGAGTCGATCCAAACGGAAAGCGGATAGGGACGGGAGCGGAAGCGGGAAAGGGGAACGAGCACGTGACAGCAAACAGCAAGGAAAGAGGATGACGCGAACGAAATTACTAAAATATGACGAAAAACGGCTTAGTCAAGTGGGCGCGTAAAAGCAAACTAATTCCGCTGGCAAGACCCATAACCTATCGAGACGGTTATGGGAACAACTGAAACCGAGCTGTGGCTGTGCGAGCAGTATCTATGGCGGTCCTACCTCAAATACCATGGACACCGCTGAATTGGCTGAGGGGAGGAAGAGGTTCGATGACGATGGAGTGCATAGGAGCCTGCAGCCCTCACGTACGCACGCTTCTCCCCAGTTCGGCGGCGTTCCCATTCTCGGGCAGACGTCGATGGCGTACTGGCACCCGACGGCGGCGCATCGCCTTGAAATTCCTGAACATGAGTACCAGGGAAAAGGCAGTCCTCCTCTGATCTTCTATGAGATTCGATCACCGAATTCGAGACGACGATAGCTACGTTAGTGGAGCGTTTGTTCGTGGAGGAGCGGAAAGATTGCGGCAGGCAGAATTGCAATTGTTCCTAGCCGCCAGGGTAGCAGGACCGCGACCACCACCGAGCGCTCGTCACCCCCTGGAACAAGACCACATGAGACGAGCAGATCGCATGTACATACGGGTAGATGCCGGTCTGAAAAGACGGATGTACCTAGTGAAATGCATGCATGCCATTACCGGTGCTCGCGCACATGCCAAATAGAGTTATTCAAACGTTTTCAGTCTCCGTCCGAAGCCAAAATCGTCCAATCCCCGCCCGCTGCAATTCAGTTCTATACACAGCATCCTATCCAACAGGTAAATGCCGCAGTCAAGTAATTCACGCAAGGTTGTCTTCTTTCCAAACAAACTGGCCTTCGACGAAAGTCAAGGCTCCATAAGCGCCCAAGCCCCCGTTTGTGGTTATACGTTCCCGCAAAAACTGCTCCACGCACGTTAAATTGGCCCTGTACGCAGCAAAACGTACTCAAGGGCTCGCCACTTTTGTCGGCTTGGATGACCGTAATCAAGCCCCTGCCTCGTTCACTGCGACCTTTCCTGGTTCTTTACCCTCATCTTTATTATGGCTTGGCGAATGTTAACCAGTCGACGTTAGTTTCGCTATCATCTCTTTCGACATATACTGGGAACTCTATGAATGCGATGGACATGGCGATAGCTAGCGAATTTCTCATGACGTTGATCGGCATACTGTGAGGCCTGTGGCTCACATATGAGGCACGTCACCTAAATAACGACGTACCCATGTCCTGCATCGATTATATGCACGGAAAATTAGGATTTAGAAGCAGTCTAACCCGAACCATCGAATTCTAACCGCTTATGTAACAGCCGCAATACGCCATCCAACTCACCCGGTGAAGAATATCGTAGAAAACGCATCGGGTACTCGATCGCGACAAGGATGCCTGTTTTTGTCCCACATTAAAAGACACCTGAGGGTGTACTGTAGCCTCATCTTCCCTCCAGATTTTGTTCGAGCGCCAGGGGCCGAGAGTATAGAAGGACACATACGCCAGCGAACTTTCGACGGACGACGGAACCTCACCTCGACCGGTCTGCAACCACAGACATACAGGCCTCGCTCAATCTCCACTAGCCACCAAGAAACGAGATCGTGAGCACTTTCTGCGGTTGCAGCGCTTTCTGGAGCATGTGAAATTTTGATTTTACCGCCATAAGCCCCGTGGAGAGCTTGTTGGTTGGACCGCGAAGGAAATTTCCACCGTGAAGTCAAGGAAACCCGTACTCCGAGAATCCTGTGCCCTTGGCCCCGGGGCAAAACGCGAAAGGACCTTACTTACGTAGGGTCGATGGGGCGTCGAAATTCCCCTTCAGAACCTTCCCCCTCCCTTCTCGCACTCTGAAAAGCATCCCCCGCAACCCTTGTACAACCTTCGTTCCCATCGGTCTTCTCAGAGAGAAATCGTATGTTAAGCTCACGGCGTGTAACGTCTCGTCCTATGGATGAAGATTATTGGACAGAAAAGGAGAGTGACGATGCCGACACCTATGTCACTGGTCCGGTCGCGTCCAATCCGAGTGGTTCATCGGATGGATTCAAGATAAGTTCCAATTTGGTACGTCTCGTTCGAGCTACAGGTATTGATTTCAGTCAGCTGTTGAGACGATTTGCCTAAAGAGAGCCAGAATAGAGAAGCTCGCACACCGGAGAATTGACCGTACGTCTATCCATCTCGGGAATGGGTCGAAGTACCATGGAGGACATGCAACCGTTTCGAAAGGCGAAATGGAATCGAGGTATGTGGGCATGCGGAACTTAGCAAAGCGGGCGTTGAGTCAAAAACATTAGGGATAATTCCCCCTGGGCAAACGTGGTGGCTCACCAAAGTGAGTAAACCGCCCCTTATCCCCTTGATCCGAAGCATAAACTAGAACCCCACAGACCGTAGCGGTCAAGAAAATGAGGGTAGCAGATGATACGGATTTCGAGCGAGTACTCGGGGTAAGAGTGCTTTGGATAATCGCGCAGAGGTTTCGTGAGGCGCTCACTGAGTACATCCAGTTGACAATCAGGGAGGCCGAATTCCTAGCGAAGCTCAATCACAGAAACATTGCTAAACTTGAAGGTTTTGTGGAAGACGTGCCGAAGGGCATCATTTGGCTCGTATTTCCCTGGGCCGAGTACGGTCATTTGAAGGACTTTGTTGCTCGAGAAAAGTGGGACATTCCAGAGAGAATCTCGCTGGTAAGATCGATTAAGTCTCTCTTAAACTCGATCCCTGAGACGTTGTGGTCAAGGTCAGCGATGTGCCGAAAGGATTAGAATACCTACATACCCGGAAGCCACCAATCTGCCACGGCGATCTTAAATCGGTACGTTCTAGCAGCGGGATATAAGACATTCAACAGACTGATTCCGAAATCCAGCTCAATGTATTGATCTACAGCGAGAAGGGTTATCAACTCACATACGAGAGAATCTATGCGCTTATTACCGATTTTAGCTCCGCCCGTCAGCGTGATCCCAATTCGGAGGCTGCGGAGATGATAACCCAGTTGCCGTCACCACAGCCACCTAGCGCAGCCTTTTACGCCCACACCAAGACCATAACGCTGACTGGGAACAAATATACACTTCGATGGGCAGTTCCAGAACTACTGCTCCAGGACCAACTCAGCCTTGAGAGCGATATCTGGGCATTCGGGTGGATAGCCTACGAGGTGACACTGCTGTTGGAAGAATGTCGATAAGAGGGGACGAGGGCGAAAGGATTGGGGATCGTATAGAGGACCTGTTATTCTTCTTTCTTACATCGTATGCTACTACTAGTGTACTTATAGTAAGTAGATACAAAGGGAATACACTACAATGGGGTAAACGGTTACAATAAGCTATAGAGTAAGTGTGCTACGGGTGTCTAGCAACAGTTAAGATGGTAATGCTATAGTTACTGAAATCGTATCCGCCAACAACTGCTGAGCTCAAGCATGTGTGGGAGCCGACGCTGACGAGTTTGGCTTGGAATAGGCTATGGTCGGGTCCCTCCCATTCGAAGAGGTCACGTCGGACATGGCTGTTGTCGAATGCATCCTTGAGGGGAAACTGCCATCACTCACGGATAACGCCCATCTATTACTTATCCACGAGCTTTGTTCCCTGATGAATACGTGTTGGGATCCGAAGCCCAAGTTGAGACCGACGGCTGATTCTTGTCAAAGGTCCCTCGAAAAGATGGTGGGAGAACACGGCTGTGAAGAACGGGCACACAACTGACGTTTTGTTCAATAGCCGATGTTTGCTCCAGCAATGCAAGACAACAAAAGAACTCTCGGCTACTACCAGCTGCGTCAGTTGGGGCAGATGTACCAATCTCGGGGTGAATATGCGAGGGCATTTACTTTCTTCGTTGAAGCCCTTCACAACCCCGAGATCGACGAACGGATAGATGCTCTGCGTGATCTCGGTCAACTCGCTCGAATTACAAAGGAGTACAGCAAGACAATTACAGTCTATGATGTAATCTGGGGAATCTCCGAAGAGAAAGATTGGAAAGACACGGGGCACCTGGCCGACGCTTTGTATGACCTCGCTGAGCTGCGCTGACTCAGAAAGGAGGGAGGAGCGACTGGAGAGCTTCACTACGAGGACCAAGACATCAAGGCGCAACAACGCATAGCTAACGCTCTATGCGCCATGGCTAAAAAGCATCAGCTCGAAGGAACTCACGACAAGGCCATACAGCTAAACACGAACGCCCTGAAAATGAGTACCGACCTCGACGACAGGAAAGGCAGAGCCGACGCTCTTTGGGGTCTGGCTGATGCACATGGATGTCAAAGCGAGTACAAGAAGGCCATCCCGATCTACTCCGAGGTCTTGAAAATCCGCACGGATCTCAACGACAGGAAAGGCAGAGTCGACGCTCTGTGGGGTCTTGCTGATGTGCATCGACGTCGAAGCGAGTACGAAAAGGCCATCCCGCTCTACTCCGAGGTCTTGGAAATCTGCAAGGATGTCGACGACAGGACAGGCAGAGCCGGCGCTCTGTGGGGTCTCGCCGATGTGCATCGACGTCGAAGCGAGTACAAAGAGGCCATCCGGCTCTACTCCGAGGTCTTGGAAATCTGCACCGATCTCAACGACAAGAAAGGCCGAGCCGACGCTCTGTGGGGTCTCGCTGAGGTGCATCGAGGTCAAAGCGAGTACGAAAAGGCCATCCCGCTTTACTCTGAGGTCTTGGAAATCTGCACCGATCTCAACGACAGGAAAGGTACAGCCTCCGCTCTGTGGGGTCTTGCGGATGTGCATAGACTTCGAAGAGAGGACAACGAAGCTATCCCTCTCTATTACAAGGCTCTGGGAATCTTTACCGACATCTGCGACCGACAGGGAAAAGCTGCCGTTCTTTTGGGCCTTGCTCATATGGACCATGACCACTGGGATGATGGTGACAATCTGTACCAACAAGTCACCGAAATCCTCAAGCCATCTCGCACTTTAGCCGATCCCACTTCGGACGATGAGCGCCTGGCTAGACTGCGAGTCAGGGTGTTGAGCTGGGTAGTGAAAAGACTAGGGAGTCTGGCATCAGATTTGACGAAGGGACGGCCAACAGAGACCACGTCCAAGGCCTGGGTTTCGGTCCAAAAGGTTCTTGAAGACGAGCCTCCATCCAAGAGGTTCAAGCGGGTGAGTTTCTTCCGATACTCTGGGCATTCTCTTACCAGGGAAACCTAATGCTTACGGCTGTTGTTGCGATCAAACAGAGCTAGTCCCACAATAAGCCCTGCCTACGCGCCATAACTATTGTACTGAGCAATTGGCAACTTGAGCCAAGCCATGTACCACTAGTTCGAATTCAAATTAATACATTCTTCTGGATGCTGTCCATGACGCGTCAAGGAAGCGTCGAGTCCTTTCCGCATACTTGACATCAGTACCGCCGCGTAGGAGCGGTGGGCCAGCGTCATCTTCACCCTTTTTTATGATGAGCTAAGATGTGATATGATACAAATACACACATAAACGGTCGTCTAGTTCTAATATGGAAAAGAAACGTGGCGTAGGGGTCAACTTTGAGGGCAGGTTGAATTCCACGTTACGTTGCTCACCTCGGGTATCCTAAACACTGTGATCTCCTGCTGCTTGAAGTATCGCCTATTCTCTTCGTCCACCAGAACAAGGTTCAAGTAGTATGCGTGCTGGATTTTTCATTGACGTCTCTGAACGTCGGCGTTAATTCGAAACCACCTAGGAACAGCCGAATCGAGATTGTTTCGCCTAGAGTAAGTAGGGACGTGTGTAAGAATGAGAGCGGGTCGACGGGAGAAGAAAGCGAGGAGAAACGACCTACCTCTAACTGGAGCACCGTCCATAATCTCGAACTTGGTTATCGTTTCGCTTTCATTATACTGATTCGGCACGGCTCCAGTGGTCTCGCGTCGGATGATGGAGAGTTCCATGTGCTTGATCTTGAGCCGGACGAGGAGGAAGTAGATTTTGCCAACTATCACATCTTTCAGGTCGTATCTAGGGGGATTGGGTGATTGAGACACTGCAATATCGGAAGAAACGGGCAGGAAGAAACCTACTTCGACTTATTATACTCGAACTAGATGTGCAAGCAATCCTCGATACCGACTTCCATTTTGATCGAGTTATTGCTATCCGGTGGCATGCGGTACGAATGCACCCAGAGGTCCCTTTCTTTCACCACGTCGGCCAAGCGACGAGCTATAGTAACCCGAACAAAGTATCCATGTGATAAACTTTCAGTTTCCGCTTAGTCGTCAACATCACGGTGGTAAAGGAGAGAGACCTTAACTTGATATTAATGCCCTGATAACTCTCATACTGCTTCTCGACGTTCTTGAACTTGAAGTCGAACGTTTGCGCTTGTCTCATTTTTTTCCAGGCGCGGCGAGTTCTTGAGATAGGGAGAGGAACTCGTAGTGGTTGCCCCGGTCGTAAAAGAGTTCTAGCAGTGGTCATAATATGCGGGTCAGGAGGAGCCTAAGCTATGGTGACATGGACCCTATCAATTGTGCCCACGAATTCGACTTTAATCCCATCGTGAACGAGCTTTCTTCCATCCCGTAGCCGAACGACAACCTATGAGTGACCCGCAGCGTCGCCGCGTCAGCCTTACCTGCATGCAAACCACTGCGACAGACGATGAAGATGAAAGGAGCGCGAAACTGACGAGTCACCGGCTGTCCGTCATAGTACACCGGGTAAGTTTCTTTCCTATCCTTCTCCAACTTTACTTCCACCTGCTTTCGGTTCTCCCTCGGCTTCGAACCGGATTTCGACGTCGACTGGTTGGGCGGGGAAGGAAGATGCCATTTCCTGTCCTTCTTGTTGGGGCCATGAGGACGGTGAGGAAGAGATGGGCTTGAGGGGCTGGGGCTGCGGAGGTATTGGTGTTGGGTGGATCGGCAAGGCGTCAAAGGTGCAGCGGTCAGGATTGCAATGTTGACGGTTCGACGGAATTACCATCACCATCACTCGACACTAGCCTCGCCATCCACCAATAGAAACAGTCCTCTCAGCAAGTCAGCGTGCAGAAAGAGCACAGGCCGCAATATTAATGGAGAAGAAGTCACGCATAATTAGGATCAATTCAGATTAGGGTCTGAATCGGCTGAAGGACAAGCTTTTGCACAGTGCGGAAGACAAGGCCATCTCTCAGAGTAGGCGCAGCCTGTTGTGAGCATCGTCTGTTGACTGACGCGATATGACCATCCTTAGATACTGGGAAATTCAATCTCGTGCGCCGAGGATGTGGTCCGCACACCCGACCCTCAATATTTGAGACTCATGTACCCGATAGGCAGGAGCGGGTGGCACGCCTTTCGCCTCCTCGCCTTCCCCCTCGTCATCGCTCGAATACTCTAGACAACCCACCGCCGTCCTCCTCGACGGTCATCACTCACCCAACTCCCAACCTCCGTTCGCTAAGTCTGGTTACGGCGAAACCCCACAACGAGCCATCCAACCCTTGACTCTCATTTCTCTCCTCTCTCGTTGTACAATCAGCAACACTCGTTCAAGCCCGGCGGTTCACTCTCCACCCACCCGGAGCAAGATTCAACATCCCTTCCACCCACTCCTTCCCTTGATCTACCTCTTCCAACCTGCGCCAGGGAGGCTTCGACGTTCAACTTTTCGTGAACCAGATCCCTCAAGGGTAGTTGTAATCCGACGCACCGGACGTCCGAATGATTCTAGCCTAGCCGGACTGGGCGTCAGTTGAGACAGGGAGTCCGCTGAATCGTAACGTGAGGACGGGGTCTATGGGGTCGGTCGCCGAAACTTGCATGGAGAGCCAGGCGGAATCCGGGATGTCGGAATCAGATCGCCAGCCCGTAAAGTTGGACAGCTCGTTATATAATCAGCTACTCGGCACTGACAAGGAGAATTAGCAGTCTTCAGCTTCGTCACTCCCTTCCTGCCTCAAGTTTCACTGCCGGAGCCCAGATACCTTCAACGCGGTCGTTCAGCATCAGCCTCCGCTCCAACCTCTTTCACTCGCTTAGTCCCGAGCTGCTCTATTCCATGACGGGATGTCTTTGTCCTCGTCGTCACCCCTGGCAAAGGACAGACGAGAATTTTTCAGGGAGTCAACGCGACTGTGGCCAAAGAAATCTCGTACGACCTTCAGTCTGCCACGGAAGAGGCGATGCGAGCAACTCATCGGAGGTGTTGTCCCTCGACAACGTTTCAGTGACCGTTCGCTGAGAACAAGAACACGTCTACGTGGCTTAGCTTGCATAGGTTCGTGCGGTTCCCTCCCTCACCGCCTACCTGTGCTAATAGATATCTACCTTTAACTCATCTTGGTTTCTGACCGGCGTCGTTCCCGCCAGCTACGCGGGTATCAACAAGACGTCGACGTTGAACGTTCCCATCCCGTTTCAGAACACCAGCACCTCGACCCCGTTCTTCTTCGCCAACGCAACGATTTCCCATCAACATCTACCCTTACACCCTTGCGTTCTCCAACATGTTCAACGTCACCCTCTCCGACAGCATTCGACCTGGCGAGTCCATCTCCATCTCCATCGACTTGTCAAGATGGAGTTCGAGGAACGGCACCGTCCACTTCAGCCTCGAGGATGCGGCACGTCCCGTCGCGGATACGCTGTATTACGACGGCCCGTCGCACCGGCTGAAGGGCTCTATACCCACCACGGTGTCGAGCAAGGCTGCGAACAGACGCATGATGGAGTCTTCGGGGGAAGATGTGGATGCGGCAGTTACGTCGTCCAGCCAACTAGACCTCGTTTTGCCCTCCGCACTGTTCAGCAACGGATCGTCAAACTCGTCCAACGGGACCGGTAGGCACGGGCTGTCGAAAGGCGGAATCATCGCTCTCTCCGTGCTCGGTGTTCTCTTGGGCCTGTTGGCCCCTAGTGACTTTCCTCTTCTGCTTCCGCTACCGAATCAAAGCGTTACTCAGACGAAGAAAGAAGAAGCACGAAAAACGAAGCGAGGAAGTAGTACGGGGAGGAGATAAACTTTTGTCGACATCATCCGCGAGGGCTACTCTCGGCAGCACGGCGCTACGGATCGTACAGGCAGTCGAAAGATACGACCGCGGCCACCATCGTCGGAAGTTTGGGAGGAAAGGTGGACAACGACAAACAACCGGTGGAGAACAAACCCATCCCTTCGTCTCCGCAGCCCACCGGAGGATCCAGTCCAGGACGTTTAGAGGCCAAGGTCTCCCTGTCTTGGGCCGTGTTCCGTCGATCTCAAAGTCAAAGGAGCCCGACTTTGACATGGTGGACGTTGGCTCGCCCTTACCACTACCACCGAAGACGCACGCGCCCACTTCAACTCCGAAGTTGTTATCAACGCCGCCATCATTCAGACTCCTAGCTCGCCGCCGACGTTCAGCAGCTTCCTCTCCCAGGTTCGATTGTCACGGGCAAGACGTGATCCGCGTCTCCGAAGAACCATCAAACCGACTACGGAACGCCACACCGTCACCGCTCCGTGGACCTCGACCGCCTCCCAAGCCAGCTCAACAAACGACAGCTCCTCCTAGCAATGCCACCCATACCCCATCAGCTCACTTGAATCAGGACAAGGAAAAGACCAAGCGAATGGACATCATGCGCCTCTTCCGACCGGGAGTCAACCTAATCGTCCCCTCCACTCCCTCTTTCGCCTTCCCTCTCATCGACCAATGGCCGTCTGAAAATCTCCAACCCGCAACCCCAGCTCACCGACCCGGAATCAGCAGCGTCGCAGCTCACAGGACCAAGAGCCATGACCTGTTCAGCTCGTCTTCCGAGATGGAGAGCTCGTTCTTCAGCGAGCGGCAAGCCTGTCGGAGAACCGCAGCCGGGATGCAGCGCACGTTCTCTCCTCCCAGTTCTCCCTCAACACCCTTTCCGCTGAAATGAATGAGAGCGGGCAGAGTGAGGAGGCGTGGAGGGCGTGGATCCCGCTCAGGCTAGGATGACCGAGACCGGTGGAGTTCGCGGAGCCGCCAGCATCATCATCATCAACCGGCGGCATCAATCTCAATCTGCGGCGAGGTTGGAGGAGGAGGAGGAGGAGGAGGAGGAGCTGTCCCCGTCCAAGTCGAGCGAGAGAACGATGGCGGAGAAGGTCCGGCAGAAGATGGCGCGGGTCAGCGAGGGGATCGAAGGCTTCGCGGTGGGCTCGCCCGATTCGGTCGCACCCTACCATCGAGCTAACTTTAGACCCCCGCGACCGAGACCTCGAGGAGCGGTGTACAGTGAAGGAGAGGAGGAAGAGGAGTATGTTGTCACCGAGGAAAATGTGTTTGGAGTCGTTAGGCTGCTTTTCATCAAAGCAATGAAAAGCGATGAAGAACCCGGGCTACCAAGTTGGCTCCGACGCTCCTTCATTCGATACCGAAGTTCTCTTCTCCTCCGTCGGAATCCATGTCGTCGCCATCAGACGAAGTCGGCCGGTCGTTCCCCGGTGAGCGTCTCGACTTTGATGAGTACGCACACTGGTTGCGCGCGACGATCATGCAGGGTATTAGCGATGGAGAGGGAGAGTTTACGCACCACGAGATCGAGACCGCCTCTCCGTATCATCGGGTCACGTTGGTTCCTGTTGTAGGAAACGTTGCGCTGCGTCAGCGGTTGGCGCCTTTACCTGCGGCGCATCCTGCTTCCCACACGAGGATCGACGAAAGAACGGGGCAACGTTGATGACAGCTAAACGGGCAGAGCAGTTCTTCGAGTACGGCACATGTGCTTCTCCAAACAATGTATTTATATTCCCTTTGCCGGATCGTCATACGTACGTCTCTCCCCGGTTGGTGGTGTGATATCTCGGAGGAACCGATCAGCGGTCTTCCCTTCTGTCGCCCCTCGCTACGTGCTAAGATATTTAGGTCAACAATCATTACTTCAAGGATAGCGACAGCGTCCGGATATGCGCACTGTGCACTGTAATCAACTGTTCTGCACTTGGCTTGTGAGCCATATATTCGTTCCTCTTCGTGACGCCAAACAAATACTCGTCCCCATCAATACTCGACGCCGGAAGACAGGTAAGCTAAACATCCCCAGTATTCGCTATATGACCGAGCACAAGAGCAAAACACAGAAGTTTTGGGTTGGTGGCTCCTGCTATGATCGACGGTTGCAGGGCTTTCGGGTGCATTTAGAGGTCGATGAGGAGCGGCTATCACTACATACCACACGAAAGCTGCGCATAGAGTCTCATACTTCTGTATACTATCCTCATCTCCGGCGAAGGATGCAAGCGTCTCGGCGACGACAGCCGACGAACGCGAAAATAGAGTTGTTCAAATGTTTTCAGTCTCCGCCCGAAAGCAAAATCGCCAATCTCCCGCGGCCGCAATTCAATCCCACACAGCATCCTGTCGGATCCGCAGGTAAAAGGCCACAGTCACTCATTCACGTGAGCTTCCCTTCGTTCCAAATAACCGTTACCGCAAAAACTGCTCCACGCACGCTGGCTTGGCTCTTTTCTGTCTGACTTACGGAAGAAAGGTACATTGTCAGCTTCGATGACCGGAAGCACCCGCATCGTTCACTGCAACCTTTCCCAGCCCTTCGCCCCGATACCCTTAATGAGTTGGCGAACGCTTTATTTACAGAGACTTTGAGCACGGAAAATTGGGTTTGAGAAGCAGTCTAGCTCGAACCATCGTATTTCAACCGCCTAACCGCCGCAATACGTACGCGGTCCAACTCGCCCCTTTAGGACTATCATAGCAAACGCATCGGGTGCTCGAGCGCGACAACGATGCCTCTTTTTGTCTCACAAGGATCACCATGCTGATGTATGGCCTCATCGTCACTCTAGATTCTGTTCGAGCCCCAGGGGCCCGGAGTATAGAAGGTCACGTATCCCACCGAACTTTCGACGGACGACGGAACCTCACTTCAACCGGTGCGCAATCTCAAGATTACAGGCCTCGTTCATCCTCCCCTAACCACTAACGAACGACACTGTGAGCCATTTCTGCTGATGCAGCGCTTTCTGGAGTATATAAACTTTTGATTCGCCGCGATAAGCCTTGGAGAGCTCGTTGGCTGGACTGCGAAGGAAACTTCGAACCTGAAGTCCAGAAAACCCGCAGTCCAAGTAAGTTGTGCCCTTTGTCCCGAGGCAAAACGGGACCAAGGATCCTCCTTAAGTGTGGCCCATGAGGCGTCCATATGCCCTTTCAGAACCCCCCCCCCGGGGATAACAAAACCATCACCACAACCCGTGTACAACGAATCTTAAGATCACAACGTGCAATATCTTATCCCGTGGCTGAAGATACTTTGATGGAAGACGAAAGTCACACAGCCGTCGCCCACGTTGCCAGTCTGGTGCGGTCTGATCCGAGTAGTTCGTCGGATGGGTTCGAGCCAAGTTCCAAACTAGTGAGTGTCGTCCGAGCTCCGTGTGTTGATTTCGGTCAGCGATTGAGGCGACTTGTTCACAGAGGATCCGAGTTGAGAAGCTCGCACATTGGAGAGTCGATCCTTCCTCTATTGAGACTTGGGGAATGTGGGAGTGTCATGGAGGACATGCGACTGTCTCACCAGGGACTATGAATTTTCGGGGAATGGCGATGGACGATATAGAAGAACGAGCTTTGGATAAAAAACTGGTTGGCAAGGCGAAGGATGACTTCCTGGAGAGACAGAAGTCGAAATACCGGAAGGTAACCATTTCTTTTCTCCGTTCAACCCAAGTCATTAACCTGCACCCTGAAGGACGTGGCGATCAAGAAAATGAGGCTGGCCGATGATACAGATCTCGAACGAGTACTTGGGGTAAGAATGCTTGGGCTAATCGCTGGAGGCTTCGTAAACCGCTCAGGTACATCCAGTTGACAATCAGGGAAGCCGAATTCCTGGCAGAGCTCAATCACCCAAACATCATCGAACTCGAAGGATTCGTGGAAGTCGTATCCGAGGGCATTATTTGGCTCGTATTTCCCTGGTCGTGGGACGGCAATTTGAAGGAGTTTGTTGCTAAAGAAAAGTGGGAAATTCCAGAGAGAATCTCGCTTGTAAGATCAATGATTTCTTTCGTAAATTCAAGTCCTGAGACGTTGCGTTCAAGATCAGCGATGTGGCGAAGGGATTAGAATACCTGCATACCCGAAGCCCACCAATATGCCACGGTGATCTGAAATCCGTACGTTCCCGCAATGCACAATAACGCACTCGAGGAACTGAGTCCCAGAGCCAGCTCAATGTATTAGTTTACGACTACTGTGCTGGTGAAAGCGATGACTGGAGAATTTATGCTCGACTTACTGATTTTGGCTCCGCTCGCCGTCTCCCTCGGCGTGATCCCAATATCCGGATCGAGGAGATAGGAACTCAATTGCCGTCAGTCCAACCGCCTACCGCAGCCTTTCGCCCCTCCAGCAAGACCATAACCCTGACTGGGAATAGATATACACTTCGCTGGGCCGCTCCAGAGCTGCTGCTTCAAGATCAGCTTAGCCTCTGGAGCGATATCTGGGCATTGGGGTGGATAGCCTACGAGGTGATACTGCTGGTTTCGACCATGATCGGCAGTTGACGCTCATGAGTTCGGTTCGAGAATAGGTTATGACCGGGTCCCTCCCGTTTGAAGATGCCACGTCGGAGATGGCTATCGTCGAAGGCGTACTAGACAGAAAACTGCCGTCGCTCAGAGATAACGCCGATCTAATGGTTATTCACGAGCTTTGTTCCCTTATGAATGAGTGTTGGGAGGTTCAGCCAACCCAGAGACCCACAGCTGATTCTTGCCGAAGGTCCATCGAAAAGATGGTGAGAGAACCCGTTGGTGGAGCATTGAAGCACAATTGATGTTTTGTTGAATAGCCGATGTTTGCTCCGGAAATGGAAGAGGACGGGAGAGTCCTCAGTCTCGGCCACCTGCATCAGTTGAGACAGATTTACGAATCTAGGGGTGAACATACGAGAGTATTTATTCTCTTTGCTGACGCCCTTGACCCCGAGACGGGACCGCTCGTCGGCACGGACCGGATACAAGGTCTGCGTGATCTCGCTGAACTGGCTAGGCTTAGAGAGGAGTACAGCGAGACAATCGCAGTCTATGATGTGATCTGGAAGCTCTATGAATGGAATGGTAAACAAGACACGGACGGCCTGGCCGACGCTTTCTGGGACCTCGCTGAGCTGCATCGACTCCAAGAAGAGAGTGAGAAAACTGGGGAGCTCCGCTACGAGGGTCAGAAAACCCAGGAACGACAACGCGTAACTATGGCTCTATGTGCCATGGCTGAGATGCATCGGCGCAAAGGCAGGCTCGACAGGGCCATACAGTTGAACTCCAACGCCCTGAAAATCAGTCAAGACCTCACTGATAGAGAAGGCAGAGCGGACGCTCTTTGGGGTCTCGCTGAAGCGCATCGACTTCAAGACGAGTACGAAGAGGCCATCCAGGTCTACTCCGAGGTCTTGGACATCCGCACCGATCTCGGCGACAGAAAAGGCAGAGCCGACGCTCTTTGGGGTGTCGCCGAAGTGCATCGACTTCGAAGCGAGTACGGAGAGGCCATCCCGCTCTATTCCGAGGTTTCGGAAATTCGCAGCGGTTTCGGCGACAGAAAAGGCAGAGCCGACGCTCTTTGGGGTCTCGCTGAAGTGCATCGACTTCGAAGCGAGTACAAAGAGGCCATCCCGCTCTATTCTGAGGTCTCGGGAATTTGCAGCGATTTCGGCGACAGAAAAGGCAGAGCCGACGCTCTTTGCGTTCTCGCTGATGTGCATTGGCTTCGAAACGACTACGAAAAGGCCATCCAGGTCCAGTCCGAGCTCCTGAAACTCCGCACGGATCTCCGCGATGAAGAAGGCAGAGCCGGCGCCCTTTGGTGTCTCGCGGATTTGCACCGATCTCGAAGCGAGTATGACGAGGCCATCCGGTTTTACTGCGACTGCTTGAAAAGCTCAGCTTATTTCAGCAGCCTAAACAGAAGCATAATTCTTTCCGATCTTGCTGATGTGCATCGACTTCGAAGAAATCATGATATGGCCATACCGCTATATAGCAACACCCTGAAATTCAGTATCCTCCTTGGCAACAAAAAAGGCATAGCAGGCATTCTTCGGGAGCTCGCTGACAAACATCGGCTTCGAAGCGAGTGGGAAGAGGCCATCCAGGTCTACTCCGAGGTCTTGGAAATCTCCACCGATCTCGGCAGCAGACAATGCAGAGCCGACGCTCTTTGGGGTCTTGCTGAAGTGCATCGACTTCGAAGCAAGTACGAAGAGGCCACCCCGCTATATTACGAGGTCTCGAAAATTCACACCGATCTTGGCGACCCAAAAGGCAGAGCTGACGCTCTGTTGGGTCTCGCTGATGTGCGCCGACGTCGAAGGGAGTACGAAGAGGCCATCCCGCTCACCTCAGAAGTTTTAGAAATCTTCACCTACTTTGAAGACAAAAGGAGAGCCTGGCTTCTGAATGCCCTTGCTGAGATGCATCTGCTTCGCTACGAGTACGACAAGGCTATCCCGCTCTACCGCGTGGCCACGATGCTTTTCATCGACGCTGGCGACATGGCTGGCAGAGATGCCGCTCTCTCGGGCTTTTATTCATGTCTCTAGAGTCCTTTTCAACTTCCGAGCTCAGAAGCTGTCAGATTCACTAAGCAACGCAAGAATTAGGAGGCGATGGGCCACTCTAAGGGATCTAGTCCCCACCCGGCAATTGCTCACGCCGGAGGACGACGTAGAGCCGCCTGTGTATTATGGAGATATTCTGAGTACAGATCAAGGATGATATTTGCTTTATTTATATGGCATACGGTTTCCGGAATTAGCTGATGTGAGGGCCTGGTTCAACCGTTTATGGATGGGAGCTTCTTTGAATTGCCACCATCAATTACTCAACAATTCAAGCACGGTAACCACATAATCGCCTGTCCTATGAGTTTCAGCAATATGATGAGGAAGGGCGACAAAGGTATGTACTTCCGCTCGACATCCTCGAACGCCATATGCAAGCAGTCCTGGATACCGCCTTCGAGCCCTCCTCAACCGATAAAACCCGCCATAATCTCAAAATCATCTTAAATTGATTACGTCAGTGGATTTTCTCACCTAAGGCTATCTACAGTAGCGTTTCCCGGCCCTTTGGTCGTTGTCTCGCTGTGTAAGGGTCATTGGTATTGCCAGATGCAAAACAAACTGAACGCAAGCAGTAAGCCGCGGTGCCATTTTACTGGGATGATTGCGCTTGGTGAAAGGTGATGATTGTTCGTTCGAGTTCAAATTGATACTGGTGTCTGACTACTGTCGGCGGTGTACCAAGTAGACGTCATAACCTTTCCGGCAAAGGTGCGTTGGGTCATGTCAAGCGACAGCGTCATCTTTACTCTTGTTCTTACAGTCTAAGAGTGATAGTTTATAAATGCACAGAGACGCGGCAATCTAATTCTGAAGGGCAGGCAGACCAGGGTCAGATTTTAGAATAAGTCTGATGCCATCTGCTGTTGCTCGCCTCGGGTATCCTAAACTCCTGCTCCTTGAAGCATCGTCTATTCTCTTCGTCCACTAAACCAGATTCAAATAGTACCGCGTGCCGAAATTTTTGGTTAACGTCTCTGAACGTCGGCGTTAATTAGAAGCCGCCTGGGAACAGATGAATTGGAATCGTTTCGGCTAGAGGAAATCGGTGGATTGGTAAGAACGGCAACAGCAGGCCGACGAAGAGTGAGGCCAGGATAAAGAACACACCTCTTATTGGAGCA